>SDVV010037245.1:0-10860 GCA_016164225.1 Gammarus roeselii
CAGCTGCTGCTGCACCGCTCCAGCCACCTCCAGCACCAGCTGCTGCTGCTGCACCGCTCCAGCCACCTCCAGCACCAGCTGCTGCTGCTGCACCGCTCCAGCCACCTCCAGCACCAGCTGCTGCACCGCTCCAGCCACCTCCAGCACCAGCTGCTACTGCTGCACCGTTCCAGCCACCTCCAGCACCAGCTGCTGCTGCACCACTCCAGGCACCTCCAGCACCAGCTACTGCTGCTGCACCGCTCCAGCCACCTCCAGCACCAGCTGCTGCTGCTGCGCCGCTCAAGTCACCTCCAGCACCAGCTGTCGCTGCTGCACCGCTCCAGCCACCTCAAACACCAGCTGCTGCACCGCTCCAGCCACATCCAGCACCAGCTGCTGCTGCACCGCTCCAGCCACATCCAGCACCAGCTGCTGCTGCTGCACCGCTCCAGCCCCCTCCAGCACCAGCTGCTGTTGCTGCACTGCGCCAACCACCTCCAGCACCAGCTGCTGCTGCACCGCTCCAACCACCTCCAGCACCAACTCCTGCTGCACCGCTCCAGCTACCTCCAGTATCAGCTGCTGCACAGGTTTAGCGGCACTATGCTGCTACTGCACTGCTCCAGCAACTTTTTGCTTCAGTTGCTGCTGCATCGCTCCAGCCACCAGCAGCACCAGCTGTAGCTGTTTCACTTCTATAGATACCTCCGAGACCTGCTCCTCCTGCTGCACCGCTACATTTACCTACAGCAACAGCTACTGCTGCAATGTTTCTGCCACCTTCAGCACCAGCTGCTGCTGCTGCTGAGCCGCTCTAGGCATCATCTCTTTCTACTGCACCACTTCAACCGTTTTCAGCGCCAACTGCTGCTGCTACATCACACCAACCACCACCAACTGCTGCCGCTGCACCACTCCAGTACATTCAGCACCAGCTGCTGCTGCACCACTCCAGCCACCTCCAGTATCAGCTGTTGCACAGGCTCAGCGGCACCAGCTGCTGCTGCTGCACAGCTTCAGTAACTTTTTGCTTGAGCTGCATCGCTTCCGTAACTTTTTGCTTCAGCTGCATCGCTTCAGCCACCTGCAGCACTAGCTGTAGCTATTTCACTTCTATGGATACCTCCGAGACCAGCTTTTGCTGCTGCACCGCTCCATTTACCTCCAGCAACAGCTACTGCAGCACCGTTCCTGCCACCTTCAGCACCAGCTGCTGCTGCTGCTGCTGAACCGTTCTAGGCATCACCTGTTTCTGCTGCACAACTCCGGCAGCAGCTGCTGCACCACCAGCTGCTGCCGGTGCACCACTCTAGTATCTCCAGCACCAGCTGTAGCTCTTGCACCTCTCCAGTACTTCCAACACCACCTTCTGCTGCAATGGCCCAGCCAACTCCACCTGGAGCAGATGCTTCACCGTTCCAGCCACCTCTAGCACCAGCTGCTGCTGCTGCACGGCACCAGAAAAGTCAAGGATTAGCGGTTGCGCTGCACCGACCGATATTCCACCAACACCAGCTGCAGCCGCAATTGCAGAAACCCAGTGCCATCCACATCCCAGCACCAGCTACTCTTGCTGCGCAGTTTCACCTCCCCCCCCCCCTCAAGCTGATACAGCTGCACCACACAGTATCCGTTTTATGATAGAGCTCGAGTTGAAAACGTCAACAAACTGCTAAAAAGTCCCTAACTTTTGCATCGGCTAACATTGATGGCTCAAGTGAGTCAATGACGTCAGCAGATATAACCCTCGGACAAGATGTCAACCAATCGCTTAGCAATTTCTTGACTGCACTTAAAAACATTGAATACGAGCAAATCCCGCGCAAAAAAAAACAGGCGAACAGCAGTCAATTAGCCTAAATACTGGAAAGGAGAATTGCAGCGCCTTCAGTCACAAAAGAAAACAAAGCACTCGATAAAACAGAAACGTCCACATCAGCAGAAGAGATCTAAAGAGGGTCCACAAAATAAAATCAAGATCTGTTGGTGAGCTAGAAACGAACGACGACAAAATGAGTGCCCTACTTAATGAATACTTTTGTTATGTATTTCCGTTAGAGAATCAGGCCATTCCTAATCCCGAGGATATCATAGCGGAAAGACGAATTGAAGCCCTCAGCACAGTGAACTTTACCCTTGCTCAGGTTATTAAATATAAATAGATAAATTTAAAGTAACAAAATCTCCAGGTCTAGACCAAGTTCATCCCATAATTCTAAAAGGGACTAGAAACGAAATCGACGAATATTTATAAAACTTGCAATTCCTTTACGTATAGAGTGGTTGAAGAATAGAACAAACTTCCAGCGGAGGTTGTAAACAGAAATATGATCGAAACGTTAAAGTCGCGGCCTAATAAGTTTTACATAAATCGCCGATAAATAGCTAAACCGTTCCCTTTGTTGATGTTATGAAAACAGAAATGGCACATGAAGCTCTCTTAGACATTCAACTTCAGAACTAATCCCCTTGCTATCAAAAGGCAACCTAGTATGAACCAATAGACCTGTTGCTATCTTCCTACACTTGTAAAGACTTGTAAGCACCAGCAAACTCAAGGACCAGCTGCTGCAGCAGATTTTCAGGCACTTTCAGCTGATGCTACTGCATCGCTTCAGCAAAAAAAGTCCAGTACCAGTTGCGGCTGCTGCATCGCTCCAGCCACCTTCTGCAAGTGCTGCTGCACCGCTCTGCACACTTGCAGCACTAGCGGCTGCACCGCTTTGGTCACTTGCATCTGGGTGCACCACCCCAGCCACCTCCAATTGGATCTGCTGCACTGCTCCAGCCACCTTCAATTGTTTCTGCTGCACCGTTCCAACTACCTCAATTACCAAGTTTATGCTGTACCGTTCAGCCACATTCAGTAGCAGGTTTCTACTGCACCGTTCCAGTCACCTCCAGCAGCAGGTTTCTGCTGCACCGTACTATTACCTCCAGTACCAGGTTTCTGCTGCACCGTTCCAGCCACCTCCAGTACCAGCTTTAGCTCCTGCACCATAACAGCCACCTACCACACCAGTTGCCCTGCACAGAACGTCCACATCCAGCTGCCGCTCCTGAACCGCTGTAGCCACCTTTGACATCAGCTGCCACTGTTGCACCGCTCCAGCCACCTCCAGCACCAGCTGGTGCTGCTGTACAGCTCAAGTCACCTCCAGCATTAGCTGTTACTACGCCATCACTTCATCCAACTTCAGTACTTCAGTACATCAGCTGCTGTTAAACGCTCCAGCCTCTCCAGTATCAGATGCTACACTGCTCCAGCCAACTCTAGCATCAGTTGCTGCATCGCTCCAGTCCACTCCAGTAACAGCTGCTGCATCACTCCAATAAAATCTAGCACCAGCTGCTGCTGCTACACTTCTTTAGCAACAGCTGCCGCTGCTACACTTCTATAGGACCAGCTGCTACACTACTCCAGCCATTTCCACCAGCAGCTGCTGCGTCGCCCCAGCCACATTCATCACCAGCTGCTGCACCGGTCGATCCACATTCGCCAATCATATTTGTAAAAAAGTCTGACACTATTCGTCAGTGTGAGTGTGTCACAAATGGTCCAAACAATACTAATATAGCGACTGTATCCCAGAATGTGACAATATGCGTAAGTTTGAGTGTCTCACGAATATGATCCAAGCAATTCTAATAGAGCGACTGTCACGAATTATCCAGACAATTCTAATATAGCGACTGTATCCCAGAATGTGACAATATGCGTAAGTTTGAGTGTTTCACGAATATGATCCAAGCAATTCTAATAGAGCGACTGTCACGAATTATCCAGACAATTCTAATATAGCGACTGTATCCCAGAATGTGACAATATGCGTAAGTTTGAGTGTCTCACGAATATGACCCAAGCAATTCTAATAGAGCGACTGTCACGAATTATCCAGACAATTCTAATATAGCGACTTTATCCCAGAATGTGACAGTATTCGTCCGTTTGAGTGTCACGAATGGTCCAAACAATACTAATATTGCGACTGTATCCCAGCAATCTGCCTATTTACTAACGCTAAATTGTACCCTCAAGTCACACGGAAGAGGCGCTACGTCGAAAATGATCATATTAACTTTATAACTCATGGAATTAGTTAACTTTTACCTGAGTATCCATGGGAATACAGGCTAAACTAAACTGGGCCCATCTTGCTAACGTCTGCTTGTCTAACCGTATAAACATAACAAAAATAATCGATTATTTAGTCCAATGTATATATACTCGATTGATTGAGTAGCTGCTCCACATTCACCGAGACCACAGGATCCAGAATGGGTTACGTGAGATTATGTGTGCAAATTGTTCATAAAAACATGTTGTATACATGACGAGACTTTGCTAGAACTCAATCCTAAAGTAGTCCATACTGCAGTGTCTAACAAGGAAAAATCGAGGTAAAAAAGAATACACCAAAATCCTAAACCATAATAATACAGCTATGCGTATCAAATGTGCACGCCAACAAAAATATTAACTGACATAAATGATTTGCGTGATACATAACGTCTACGAATACTTCACGTTTAACAAACATAACAAACATATCAAACAATACTTGACGTTCACCAAACATAACAAGCACATCAAACAATACTTAATTTTAACAAATATAACAAACATATCAAACAATACTTAGCGTTCAACAAAGATAATAAACATATCAAACAATACTTAACGTTTAACAAACATAACAAACAATACTTAACGTCAACAAACATAACAAACATATCAAACAATACAAGCATAACAGAAACAAAACATCACATATTACAAACACAAATGATAGGCGAATTACTACACGTTCTGCGACTTGCGATAGCAGCATTTAAAAAATGCAGTGCCGGAAAAATATGTACAATCCACAGAGAAACTGGGAGCTGAGCTGTCAAGCTAATCCATGCAGAAGAAGCTGTCAAGCTAATCCATGCAGAAGAAGCTGTCAAGCTAATCCATGCAGAAGAAGCTGTCAAGCTAATCCATGCAGAAGAAGCTGTCAAGCTAATCCATGCAGAAGAAGCTGTCAAGCTAATCCATGCAGAAGATGCTGTCAAGCTAATCCATGCAGAAGAAGCTGTCAAGCTAATCCATGCAGAAGAAGCTGTCAAGCTAATCCATGCAGAAGAAGCTGTCAAGCTAATCCATGCAGAAGAAGCTGTCAAGCTAATCCATGCAGAAGAAGCTGTCAAGCTAATCCATGCAGAAGAAGCTGTCAAGCTAATCCATGCAGAAGAAGCTGTCAAGCTAATCCATGCAGAAGATGCGCAGATAAAAAAATAGAGTGCCAAGGCTTTCATTCGCATCGCAGTTACCGTCACGGAAAAGGTGGCTACAGCCTTCGTTGTCCATTCGCGCATACATGATGCAACCATCTGAGTTTCAGATGATTATTCTAAGCGCCTGTAACATTTTCATTTCTGTGTGTGTTGTTTCGACCGTGCGCATCACAAAGCCCTGACATGTGGTCGAGAGCACGTTACACTCTAACTTCATCATTACGGGCCTCGAAATGTACTCCAAGTTGTCGAGGGCATGGTTCAGTCTAACTTCATCATTACGGGCCTCGAAGTGTTGTCGGGAACATGTTTGAGTCTAACTTCATTCGTACGGTCCCCAAAATGTTCTGCAAGTTGTCGAGAGCATGTTAAAGTTTACTTCATTATTACGGTCTCCAAAATGTTCTGCAAGTTGTCGAGAGCATGTTAAAGTTTACTTCATTATTACGGTCCCCAAAATGTTCTCCAAGTTGTCGAGAGCATGTTAAAGTTTACTTCATTATTACGGTCCCCAAAATGTTCTCCAAGTTGTCGAGAGCATGCTAAAGTTTACTTCATTATTACTGTCCCCAAAATGTTCTCCAAGTTGTCGAGAGCATGTTAAAGTTTACTTCATTATTACGGTCCCCAAAATGTTCTCCAAGTTGTCGAGAGCATGTTAAAGTTTACTTCATTATTACGGTCCCCAAAATGTTCTCCAAGTTGTCGAGAGCATGTTAAAGTTTACTTCATTATTACGGGCCTCAAAGTTTTTCTCTAAAGGTGGAGAAACAACCAATTTTAGCCAACCCTAATTATTTAATAGGATGCTCACGGTTTGTATTCTACTAGATTTTTCAAATTAACTATTTTCGCTAGGCAATGTATTCCTGGTGGTAGTTTGTAGAGGCGTGCAGATTATCCTTGACCATCACATACAAAAGTACTCTCCTCATGCAAATAGTTTATTTGATTAACAAATATATATTTGAGTTGAAAGAAACTGGATGAAGTTTGAGGCAAAATTTACTCTAAACTAACTTTGGTGTTAAACTACACCTCTTCTACATAAAAGGAGTCGAATAAACACTATTATTCCATGAGTGTGGCCATTTAATGAACAATTTGTGGAACGTTGTGTTCAGCCTCAGGATGCAAATCTTGACACCCGTTTCTTTTTTTAATATCAGGTTTAAAGTGAACTGTGCAACATGGTATCTACGTAAAAGGATCTCTTTAATTAAAATAATACATTTTCTGAGATCATCTTACACTTGATACCATCAAATCAAGCATATCATTGCTTCCTATAGGATCTCTTTTATACAAATAAAACATTAGCTGAAATCTGTGTAAGCTTTATACCATCAAATCAAGCATATCATTGCTTCCTATAGGATCTCTTTTATACAAATAAAACATTAGCTGAAATCTGTGTAAGCTTTATACCATCAAATCAAGCATATCATTGCTTCCTATAGGATCTCTTTTATACAAATAAAACATTAGCTGAAATCTGTGTAAGCTTTATACCATCAAATCAAGCATATCATTGCTTCCTATAGGATCTCTTTTATACAAATAAAACATTAGCTGAAATCTGTGTAAGCTTTATACCATCAAATCAAGCATATCATTGCTTCCTATAGGATCTCTTTTATACAAATAAAACATTAGCTGAAATCTGTGTAAGCTTTATACCATCAAATCAAGCATATCATTGCTTCCTATAGGATCTCTTTTATACAAATAAAACATTAGCTGAAATCTGTGTAAGCTTTATACCATCAAATCAAGCATATCATTGCTTCCTATAGGATCTCTTTTATACAAATAAAACATTAGCTGAAATCTGTGTAAGCTTTATACCATCAAATCAAGCATATCATTGCTTCCTATAGGATCTCTTTTATACAAATAAAACATTAGCTGAAATCTGTGTAAGCTTTATACCATCAAATCAAGCATATCATTGCTTCCTACGTACGCTCCGCTTTTCTAAGTTCTATTTTGTATAAAATAATACATCCAAAATACGCTTTGCATGGTGTTTGAAGGATCAGTTAATAGGAAGTTATGCAATATCAAAAGGTTTATCAAAGACAAATCACAAGTCTTCATCTCCCTCTTACAATTCTTCGTAATCCGCGAGGGTGTCAAATTGTGGCATCCTTTTCCAAATGTAATCAAATCTTCAGTTTCATTATTTACTATCAAAACTCAAACAACGTTATGTCTCGCAATATTGATAGAATTATCGAAGCAATTATCTATCATATTCATTAGGTATGATGTTATCAATATTTTAGTTGCTCTTCAATATTATAGTGTTTCTTGATACATTTTTAGTCACACTACTTGAGTTAGGTCACTGTTGGTGTTGATTCGGTCTAGATAGGTTGCCCTTAAAGTATTTGCTTCTTTGGGCCACACTCTGTGCTTGGGTACAAACTTAGTTCATAATCTTACTAAACATATAATGCACAAAGTTCTGCACTCGAACTTGAGGGTGTTTACTAGTTTGTGTTTTAGTGTTGCGCTGCGGAAACTTTATAAACTTGAGTTCGGCCAAAATTGCGAGGATGTGCGTGATTATTACACTGACTCGTGTGCAATGTGCAAAGAGTATTCTTATGTTCAGTAACTTCAACTGCATGGTAATATCAGATGACCCTCTCAATTAATAAGAAGTATGCTAACTTGAGCAAGCATTGTAAATGAAAAGCTTCCTATTCATCCTTCACGATGGAGTTCCTTCAACTTGTCTGCAAACTATCGTGTATATCGTGAGCGATAAAACCATAAAATAAACTGTAAACAGTTTTATGACTTTGCCTGTCGTATACCTCTCACTGGCACCGTCTTAATTACAAACAACTGCAAACGGACGTCGTTTTCTTGGCATCGTGATTGAAGATAATGTCAACGTTTTACAGTCATGCAATGGTCGTTGATAAAACATAGTTTGGGTGTAATATGACAGGTAACTGAATATGCAGCAAGCTAAGTTACTTCAAAGAGTATGCAACACCATCATTCGCATTGCAAGATTGCTCGGTAATGGGCGCCAGTTTGCAATCAAAGTCACCGATGGAACAATAAAGTGAGAATCTAATCCCTACGCAATAATTTTTTTTAGAGAAATGGAGTTCTTTTGTCTAATTTTTATGGAATCCTAATGCACTGATGATGACTCCCATAGACACATTATCAATGTACTGTAAGTGTTTTCTATAAGGTTGCCTTCAACAGGTAGCCTTGCTGATAGATCATGATAGGTACTGAGCAAGTGTTCGTAGACATGAAGCTGCACGTAAACATTGTTAGGTGAGCACTTCTTCTGCTCTAAACGTAAACATTTTAACATTTAATGCAATAGTCACAGCTGGTGGGGTGCCATAGTGCATATGATTGCCAAAGCGCATGAGATTGCCTCAGCTAATATGAGTGTCACCATTCACACGATTACCAGAGCGTAGAGGATTGTCACAGAACACACGACTGAAACAGCTCACAGGATTGCCACAGCTCATACAATTGTCATCGGTCATAGTGTTGGCAAAGATCGTAAGATTGTCACTCCTCGTAAGATTGCCACACTCGTAGGATTGACACCGGTCATTGGATTATTACAGCTAGAATTTTCCAGCTCATAAGAGTACCACAGATGATAGGATTGTTACTAGTCATAGGATTGTCACAGCTCTTGAGATTGCCACAGGCCAAAGGACCGTCTCAGCTCATAGGGATTCGAAGTACTATGGTGACCATCTTCTTCGATGACCACCACTCTCACAGTCAGCAAAGTTAATTTATTTAAGCACCAAAAGATAATTCACATCAGAAAGACTCATAAACAGTAAGCATTTAATTTGTTTTGGAAGACCACAAAAAAGTATTAAATGGAAGTCGCCAGAGGGGGCAGTCCAAAACTACGAGTCTTGGATTGTAGTTTGAACGTTACGCGTGGTTTGAAAAAGTGATCTACAGGGACGAAAAATGATCCTCCTGCACCTCTACCCAGACAAGCACCCTCATCCAACGGAGCAGTGCAAGAAGCTATACAACACGGTAATCAAACTGAACAGTGCAAGAAGCTATACGACACGGTAATAAAACGGAACAGTGCAAGTAGGTATACGACACGATAATAAAACGGAGGAGTGTAAGAAGGTATACGACACGGTAATCAATCGGAACAGTGCAAGAAGCTATACGACACGGCAATAAAACAGAGCAGTGCCAGAAGCTATACGACATGGAAATCAAACTGAACAGTGCAAGAAGCTATACGACACGGTAATAAAACGGAGCAGTGCAAGAAGCTATACGACACGGTAATATAACGGAGCAGTGCAAGAAGCTATACGACACGGTAATAAAACGGAGCAGTGCCAGAAGCTATACGACACGGTAATCAATCGGAACAGTGCAAGAAGCTATACGACACGGCAATAAAACGGAGCTGTGCCAGAAGCTATACGACACGGTAATCAAACTGAACAGTGCAAGAAGCTATACGACACGGTAATAAAACGGAACAGTGCAAGTAGGTATACGACACGATAATAAAACGGAGGAGTGTAAGAAGGTATACGACACGGTAATAAAACGGAACAGTGCAAGAAGGTATACGACACGATAATCAAACGGAGGAGTGTAAGAATGTATACGACACGATAATCAAACGGAGGAGTGTAAGAAGGTATACGACACGGTAATAAAACGGAACAGTGCAAGAAGGTATACGACACGATAATCAAACGGAGGAGTGTAAGACGGTATACGACACGATAATCAAACGAAACAGTGCAAGACACGATAATAATTCATAGGGGTTCGCAATATTGATTGACAGTACGTCTAACGATTAAGAACTCTCCGTTATGTGGCATCATATCATGATCACACCCAAGGCCACATATTGTGTCCATGATCACGCCCAAGGCCACATATTGTGTCCATGATCACACCCAAGGCCACATATTGTGTCCATGATCACACCCAAGGCCACATATTGTGTCCATGATCATACCCAAGGCCACATATTGTGTCCATGATCACACCCAAGGCCACATATTGTGTCCATGATCACACCCAAGGCCACATGTTGTGTCCATGATCACACCCAAGGCCACATATTGTGTCCATGATCACGCCCAAGGCCACATATTGTGTCCATGATCACACCCAAGGCCACATATTGTGTCTATGATCATACCCAAGGCCACATATTGTGTCCATGATCATACCCAAGGCCACATATTGTGTCCATGATCATACCCAAGGCCACATATTGTGTCCATGATCACACCCAAGGCCACATATTGTGTCCATGATCACACCCAAGGCCACATATTGTGTCCATTATCATACCCAAGGCCACATATTGTGTCCATGATCACACCCAAGGCCACATATTGTGTCCATGATCACACCCAAGGCCACATATTGTGTCCATGATCACACCCAAGGCCACATATTGTGTCCATGATCACACCCAAGGCCACATATTGTGTCTATGATCATACCCAAGGCCACATATTGTGTCCATGATCATACCCAAGGCCACATATTGTGTCCATGATCACACCCAAGGCCACATATTGTGTCCATGAT
>SDVV010037246.1:0-10860 GCA_016164225.1 Gammarus roeselii
TTTAAGTATCTGGGCTCCCATGTGGAGAAAACTGAACTAGTGGAAACTGAAGTGAAGGCGCGAGTGAAGGAGGGATGTTAAGTGTTGGGTGCACTGAAGAGTGTAATGAGCTGTAGGACGTTGGGGATGGAAGCAAAGAGAGGGCTGTATGAGGGTGTTGTTGTCCCAACTGTACTCTACGGAGCTGAGGCGGGGGGGGGGGGTGAGAGCAGAGGAGAGAAGAAGGTTGAATGTTTTCGAGATGAAGTGTTTGAAGAGCATGGCTGGAGTAACGCTGAGAGACCAAATCACCAACGACGTGGCTCGAATCAGAACAGGGATGGTGAAGAAATTGGAGAACAGAGTGGATTCGCGTGTACTGAGATGGTTCGGGCACATGGAGAGGATGGATGAAGGGAAATTGGTGAAAAGGGTGATGAATGCGGAGGCGAGTGGTCGCAGGCCTAGAGGTAGACTGAAGTTTGGGTGGGTGGATGGTGTGAAGCAGGCGTTATGAAAGAGAGACATGAATGTGAAAGTAGCGAGTGAGCGTGCAATGAACAGGCGTGAGTAGAGAATGGTTGATTTTGACGCTGCTCTGATGTGCTTTCCCGCCCCTGGCATCCCGTTGTCGGGATGGACGTCGGTGGGGGGGGCCCGGGCATTATGACACGGCGGGGGTAAACCAGTGAAAACTGTCGGAACCTGCTGCTGACAACGGATCCTCGGACTGCGCTCGTGACCTAGAGTGTATGTAGCTGGGTTACCGGCCAGACCCTTTAACACGTAAAGGCTAAGATGTGTGAGTGTGAGCGTATGAGGGTGTGAGGTCGCATTACCGTCGGCCACCCCCTTTTCTGGGGGATGCGGCCTTGTGTCTGTATCTGTATATATTTCTGAAATTCTTTTTTTATTCAAAATCGGGCTGCGAACTTTAATTTTTATGTATGTTGTTCTATGTGTCCCTGTGGCACCTAGCCATTTTTCAGGTCCTGCTCTTCACGCCTAATGCTTGAGCCGCATTCTGAACTGCAAATGATTCGTAGGGAATGGATGGATTTTGACTCATTTCGTATTGGATAAAAAAGAAAAAGAACAATACACTATCAGAGCTCTACGTCGTCTATTTCCCGATTTGTTTTCCAAAATCGACCTTCGAACTAGTCCATTTTTTGGTCACTTTCTCCACGCTTTGTAACAGACTTGTCCAAATAGCAAATAACGCATGAATTTTGACGCTTGATGACTTGGATTAAATAACGGGACAATACGCAGAACTCATCGTCGGTCTTTACCGAGATTCGTTTTAATTCTCTGTAGTGTCTGAATCTGTTTTGATTATCCAGCCCAGCTAGGAAACATTGTTGTATATAGTGCTGTTGTTTTTCAGCAGCATGAGCTCGTGTATCATTCAAAAGGGTTTTGGTTCCTCATCACGAGAAAGTATGTCCGTCTATCCTATGTAACGCTCGTTCTAGAGGTTTTGCAAATTGCTTGGGCTTTGCCATTTAAACGTGCATTTCAGTATTTTGTGATGCAAATTAAATAACACAACCATACGCTGAGCTCCCCGTTGATGTATCACTATGTTCACCTGTTGGATATTCGATGCGGCGGTAGCTGTGCTTGAACAATACAACGCCCCTTAGGAAAGTTGTACTATGAATAAATGCTGCTAACAAACCATGCATTTTTTTACATCTACTAGACGCTGTTGGTGGCACCCTCGTCTCGCTGTGGCGGACGATGTTAATTTAATATATTTCGTCTCCAATTTCAGGTTGTACGCTAGTCTTGATACCCGACTGACTGAGCTGATGGCAGCGCAACAGGTACGAGACAGTGCAGGCGCTGATACCCTAACTACCCTGGAGCACCAAGTGAGGCAGCTTCACCAGGCACTGACTGCTGCTCTGGGAGGAGATGGGTTGCCTTCGCAAGGGGATGAGGGCGCGTCTTCGGTACCGGGTACTCTGAAGCTCGTCGGCCAGCTGGTGAGGCTCATACACACAGGAAAGCTTGCAAGTGCTGGGCTTGAGAGTGAAAAGCTCAGTAATGTAGAGGAAGCCAAGGGCGATCGAGAAGAAGCTTTGGAGAAGGAAGTCAATGATCTTCGAGAGCAAATTGATATAATTAATGTAAAATATTCGGAAGTAAATACAGAAATGGAGATGATAAGGTCGAATGAGAAAAAATATGAATATTTACACGAAAGATGGCTTGAATGTGTTGACCAAGGGGTTCATAATGATTCGGAGTTGCTGCTACTGACCAAGTGTGCTTCTAGTGAGAGCGATCCTCTCTGGTTAAAAGCATACAAAGACGTCCTCAGTATGAACTTGACGCTACGAAACAAATTGAAACAAATGGATAACGTTACATGTGGCTCACGTCTGAGCAAGGAAGAGGGAGCTTCTGTCTATAGAACTGAAAATGTGGCATTAAAAGAACAGATAGAGCATTTAAAAACGCAGATAAGCCAAATTAAACCAGAAGTCAAGGAAATCAAAGCAGTGGTTGTTGATGAAAATGAACTGTGCCTCCAACGTCAAAAATTCAATGATGTGTTGACGAATAGGATACGCGCTGAAATAGAACTATTGTCGGCCACCGTTGAGGACAATAGCCGTGAGTTTGTCCAGATGTTAGTTGATGAGCATATGCTGTTGTTGAAGCAGATTAGCACTTTGAATGTTGACCAACAACAAGAAACACTTTCCCAAGACGTCGATGGCGCTAATGGAATGCGTCCGCCTCAACCACCGGCTTCGGAAGACTCGCTTAGGCTGGAGCAACGCGTGGCAGCCCTGGAACGGCTACGGCAGCTGCTGCAGAAACTCTGCCAGCAACGCTTGCACGTAGACCAGCAGCGGGAACAGCACCAGCTGATACAGCAGGAAAAACTGGAGCAGCAAAGACATGCATTGGAACTGCAAAGTCGAGCATTGAAACAACTTGAAGAAGATGAACAACAAAAAAAAGAACTGATACAAAAGGTAGATGAGCTTCAACAAGAAAAACAAGACCTAGAAAAACAAAAAACTGAGCTAAAAGAACAAAAACATATGATAGAAAAACTGAAGCAAGAGCTAGTACAGCACAAACATGATCTAAATCAACAAGAACAGAAATCGAAGCAACAAAAACTGGATTTAGAGGAGCGACGAGAACAGGCCGACCCTGTTCTTGAGGAAGAGCGTGGGCTTACGTCGGCTGAACTGGAGGGGCTCAGGTTGGACAAGGAGCGTCTAGAAGCTGAGTTGCAGCGCGCTCAGGAGGAGCTCAGTGGGCTGAGTGTCCTCAGGTTGAGAGAGCGAGAGCAGAGCGAGGAGCGACTTGCTGAACTCAACCAGTCACGGGCTGGAGTGGAGGTGAGTCTTTGGGTGTAGTAGTGACTGATGAATGGCGATACTGAAACTGGTGACTATAATACATCACAACAAATCTTTTGAATATGTGAACCATGAATTTTATAGGTGAAGGAAAACTGCGTGATGTTCGTGGTAGTTTAAAATTAAGTTGCTTAAGACATTACGTGGTAAAAAATGCTACCTTTGTGAGTTGGAACAGTTCTTCAGTTCTCATGTAGCAACTTTTTAGTGAACAAAATGCTAGTAATAGCTATGATTTTTGCGCCTTTACTGGAAATAATATCAAAGCAATCATTGCTAAGCTGACGTCAATTGAAACTTTTATGATTTATTAAGTTGTGGTCTCTTTCCATCTGGCCTGCGCTAACTGTCATCTTCAATTAGCTGGAGCTACTGGAGTTGTCTGGCGCTCAGCAGACCATGGAGCGCGAGGTAGAGGCGCTGCGCCAGCAGACGGTTCAGCTGCGGCAGCTGGCGCGCGCCCGTAAGACAGTCTCGGAAAACACGCTTCCCGCTAGCGCCATTATCGCGGGCCACGATGGACGGCCTGGAGAAGCTGCTGACGAAGGGAACGAGCAGGCAGAGGAGCAATTTGAAAGAAGTAGAAGAAAAAGTTCTGTATGCACCCAGACCGAGTGTTCTGATGATGCGGAGAGCAGCGGCAAGAGCGTTGAAGGGCAGCAGAGCGGTGTGGCTACTGGCCTCTCTGTGGAAGAAGTTGAAGCTACTCTCAAGCGAGTGATGAATGCTGTTTACAAAGGAAGTAAGGTCAAGTTTGGGGCCGAACAGCACTACGACGGCAATAGCATCCGGCAAGCACTGCTTGCTGTTATCAAGGTGGGTGTGAGTGGAGTCGGCGGTCGTTCGTTGGTAATTTTACAGCTACCTATAACTAAATGCACTCATAGTCATGATTAGCTAGAACACCTATGGCTAAATGCCTTCTAAATCATAATTACCTAGAAAGCCTTGTCACTCTAATTGAATCTAATCATTGTTACCATCTTAACGATTTCCACTTGTCATTCTCTAGTATGTCGACCTAAGTAAAATAGCTGTAGCTTTTGGGCATTGCTTTATGTGGTATACTGCTGGTGTTGCTATTATTGCCGAATTAGCCTTCTTTTATTTGGCCCTTTGCTTCACCAACTGTTTATTGAAGACCGCTCAACTTTGCCATTATATTTCTCGTTGAAAGCTGATATGCAGCAAAATGACGGAATAACATACTTATTATAATGGTAATCTATTGAGACATCGAGTAGCATGTACTCCTCTTTACAGTTGCTACTGCTACGCTTACACAGATACACATATGTTGAAAACAAAAATCCTGAGTGAATATGTAACTCTGTTTTTATTCTTAATTTCAGGAAACCACTTTCCAGCATTTGACCAGCATAACAAGAGAACGAGAAGAACAGGCAGAGTCAACAAAGCAGTCTAATGCTCTGGGACGAGTTGGAGCATCTAAAATAAAAGACCCTTCCAGTGATAATAACTGTAATAGAATTAGAGGATCTGATCAAACTGTAGGGGGGCATACTGTAGCGCCTCCTCACACGCAACAACACAGCTCGCAGCAGCAATTAATACCAGCTGGTGATCGGTATCCAGCTAATGACTGTCGTGCCGAAAAACAGGAAGAACGTATCGTCGAAGTAAATGCCAGCAATGGCTGTGATACTGCAGTGATTAGTGGCATCAGTGACGTTAACAGGGACACGTATGACGTTGTTGATAGTGCTGTGGAGAGACAGAAAGAAATCGTTCGAGAGAGAGAAAACAGTCCAGACCGAACAGCAACTGTCAAGAACAGGTCAGACGATGATAAAGAGGACCGATCAGAAAAGGCTGTCGGTGGAGAGGACCGATCAGACAATGATGAAGATAATGCTGAAAAGAATAGCAATAAAGATGTAACAGAGCGTATTGGTGCTGCCGACGACGATAGTGATAGTTCATCGGGAGAGTATGACATCAGTAAACACGCTTCAACTTCATCAGAAGAACAAACTTCGTCCGAAAGAGTAGATCATACAGATAATGATGCTTCTAGTACTGGCCTGGGATGCAGGGCCTTGGGAGATAATGGTTTGTGTGAGGCTGGCGAAGGGAAGAATTCTGATAAGTTTATTGGTTCTAACTTTCTGACCGGTGGTGGAGATACTGAGACTCGTGACACTAGTGCTCTTATAGAAGAAAAGAAGTCAAATCAAATCTTTGGTAATGATGGCTTTGATGTTGGCATTGGAAACAATGCCTCCAAGATGGAGAATGATAGAAACGTGTCCACAGAAAAGGAAGAGCCTCTAAGTGTTGATCCGCAAAGTCCAGCCCAGGAAGGAAACAGAGAAAACCAGCTGAGAAAGGCACCGTCAGTTCAAGAGGATCCGCATTGCCAGCCTCATCAAGTGGCGTCCACTCCCCTGCCTCACCCATCCGGCGAGGAGAAGGTTAGTGGTCGCAGTTTGCCTGTACTGTCATCATAACCTACATAACCACTTCTCCTGGTGGTAGTTTGCCCATAAAAGTAAATAGAATTAACTGTCGTTTAGTAACTCATCAAACGCTTATACGGTGAAGGATACTCGCTATTGGCCCACGCGCTCTCTTGCCTAAACGCCACGAATTTTTAACTTCACCTGAACTCACCCAACTTACTCTGCTCTTGGCTGCTTCAAACAAAGAATAAACACAACGATCGATTTGGTTAGGCTGAGGATCGCTCCAACAGGGTTGCATGGATGCCAGTAGCGGTTACTCCTGCTGCGCATAGGCCAGTAGCTTTCAGGCAGCTCCAGTCATGTTAGGTTGTCAATGTTCCGCTATTATGGAGTTAGCACCAGGGCTAATCTTCCATGAAATAGCCTCTTAAAGTATCCAGCGATTAATAGACTTGTGCATGACCAAGTCTGATACCTGCCTGGGTTGTTTCAATGTACATTTCTGTATTAGAGTGTCCTTTTTAGAGTAAAGCTTCCTCTATTTGCTGGTGTAGCGGGCTAAATAACTATCTTTGAACTTGGTTACCCTCAACTGCCGTAGTTTAGATTGTAACGCATTGGGTGTTCGCTCTCCTCTTTGTGCCTTGCCTCTATTTTCTATTGTTGGTGTAGCTGCTAATACCAAGAGTAATACCTAAAACATTACATCAATCTAAGTAAGCAAGGTTTTCATTCCAACTTGTGTGCGCCTCATTTCATTCAACTGGCTGCAACTGCATCAAGAGTAGGATGGCGTCCGGGGAGGCTTCAATTTCAACAAACAGAATTTGCAGAGTGAAGACCACAGAGGATAGTTAGCTGCTCGATACAATTGACAAATCCTCGCCTTGTAGGTAATCTTCTTTTCTCGTTGAAGAAGTGGCTGGTACCTAAGTAACATAACCCTCGTCACCGAAACGAGTTAGTTGCTTTTCGCTCGAAGATGTTTTATCCTTCGTTTTTGCCTTGCCACGGGGAAGACCAACCACTCTTTATTAACGTAACTTCCTATTCTGTTATTTTTTCTAGTCAAGATAGCCAATTTTTTGCTCTTCTCAACAACTTTATTGCTACTTAGTCCCAATGGAATCAGTCGTTTACGAATTTGTACTGGCTGTTGAAGCATTGCTGTCGTAGCATTGCTGTCGTCTGTAGTGTTCACAGATATTAACGCCAGGCTGAATCCCCCTAGATTGCTGCTTAAGGGTCCGGCCTCAGGCCAGTAGTGGGGTGAGAGATCAGTGTCAGCAGCAGGGCCCGACAGCTTTCATTGGTTTACACCTGCTGCGTGACGAAAGGATGTAAAGTGTTGGGTGCACTGAACAATGCAATGAGCTGTACAACATTGGGTACGGAATCAAAGAACGTGCGATGACTTGCGTTGAGGCTCCGATGGAAAAGAAACTCGGATCAAATCGGAAGCAAAAAGAGATTGTATAAGAGAGTAGGTGTTTTTAACTGAGCTCAACGGGACGGAGACATGATGGGTAGGAGCGGAAAAGTGAAAATTGTTGATTTTTTTGGGCTGAAATGTTTGAAAGGCATGCTCGGAGTGACGTCGAGAAGAAGACCGGAGCTTGAAAGGCGTGAAGCAGACTTAAAGTAGGAGAGGCATCAGTTAGGAAGAAGCGAGAGAGCGTACAATGGATAGGCATGAGTGGAAAAAAAATGAACTGATGAGTTTTTGACGCGGCGCTGATGCACTTTCCCGACCTTGCGGTCTCGTAATAAAACAGGAGGACGTCGGTGGAGGATGACCCAGAAATTGTAATGCAGCAGGGGTGAATCAATGAATGCTCGCGGGCAATGCTGCTGAAACGGATCTAGGACCTCACACCTGACCTGAAGTGCGGGATTCGTGGTCATGCTCGAACCCTTTAATGCTGGGCTTACTAAGTTTTGTTGTGTGAGTGAGAGGAGTGTAAGATGAGTCTTGTCGTCAGGCATTTCCCGCTTAAGGGTGCTGCCTTGCGTCTGGATCTGTATCTCCGCTGCGTCATAGTTGTTGAACCTCCTCTTCCACCCACGACCATCTCGTTTCTCAACGACTAGGCCGAAGGCGTGAATACTCATACCGTTACGTCCGACCACTCAGTGGATATTGTTGCAGGACACTCTATTACATCCGACCACTCGGTGGATATTGTTGCAGGACACTCTATTACATCCGACCACTCAGTGGATATTGTTGCAGGACACTCTATTACATCCGACCACTCAGTGGAAATTGTTGCAGGACACTCTATTACATCCGACCACTCAGTGGAAATTGTTGCAGGACACTATTACATCCGACCACTCAGTGGAAATTGTTGCAGGACACTCTATTACATCCGACCACTCAGTGGATATTGTTGCTGGACACTCTATTTCATCCGACCACTCAGTGGATATTGTTGCAGGACACTCTATTACATCCGACCACTCAGTGGATATTGTTGCAGGACACTCTATTCTGTATCGCTTCTCAGTCTTTTGGCTAAGATCAAAGTGTAGTAAAAAAAACATGTTATTATCAGCTTAATATCTGATACAATCCCCATGTGGGATCAACGATATTAAACTGATTTTGGGATCATGGTGAAGTGCTAGGAGCTTGCTCCACCTTTTCCTACTTTAGCTCCCCAACTCGTTTGGGGAGTCCTGCCTTCAATACATGACTGATCACAACTCAGTGATCATATCGCTCCTTACTGACCGACCAAACAATCCTGACACACAAGAACTTCGATTCAACTACCGGAAAGCCAGGTGGGAGGAATACTCGACACATGTCGCATGGGACGATGTGGAGGGCCTTCCCGAAGACATTTCAGAGCACGACCTTATCATACATCTATATGAAAAATTTCAAAGTGCAGCTACCGCATGCATTCTCCAATATTTACCCTCAACCTTTTTCCCAAAACCTTGGTGGTGCCCGGAGGTATAAGAAGCAAAGGATCGGCGTGACAGGACGTGCGAAGCCTTCCGCCGCGCACGTTCCCCCAGAAACCGAGTACCCTGGAAAAGGGAAACTGCCGTGTTCCTCAAACTTAGCGGGGAGAAAAAGCGAGAAAGCTGGACCCAATTAGTTAATACAATCAATCGAAACACCCCTCTTTCCCAAGTGTGGGGAAAAATCAGACGTATCCAAGGTCGCCCTGAGCGACCTATCCACATACTGTCGGACGGAGATACTCTATTCTTCATACGCGGACATCGTGGACAAACTAGCTCAGACTTTTTGAGCCAAATATCACAATCAACAAATTATACGGCTTCTTCCCTACGGGAAAAGATCCTAAAAGAAAGTGAGCATATCGACTTCACTTCCACAAATAAAGAATTCTACAACAAACCTTCCTCCATCCATGAACTACAATATGCAATTGATCACACTCGTGAAGCCTCACCCGGGCCTGACCGAGTGCACATCAACATGATCAAACACCTTCCTGAAAACGCTCTCCAGCACCTACTAAATGTGTTCAATACGTTGTATTCAAATTCATTCTTTCCCAACCAATGGCGGGAATCCTTAATTATCCCGATACCCAAACCCGGTAGCCGGGGCTTTGGAATCTTGCTACCGTATCCACCGCGTGTCGTAGAAGGCGACTACAGGGGCGCCCCGTAGCCGGGAGTAGAATCGTGCGACCGTGACCCCTGCGTGTCTTAAAAGGTGACTAAAAGGGGCTGAGCGAAGGGGCTAGGAATCCCGTTCTCTGTAAAACCTTTTCTATAAGACGGCAAGACAAGCGGGGGGAGGAGAGGCACACGCCTCTTCGAACCCTCTTGTTAGGGTCGCTGAATGTGCATGGCTGTAGTACGAATGATGTAGAGAAGAGGGAGATTGACGAGATGTTTGTGAGGAGAAAGTTTGGTGTGTTGGATCTGAGTGAGACGAAGTTGAAAGGTAAGGGCGAATGTGAGTTTGGTGTGGTAAGAGGAAGAAAGTCTGGTGTGGAACAAGGTTGGGCACGAGAAGGTGTGGTTTTGATATTGAGTGATTGGTTGGCTAGTAGCGCTACCGAATTTAAGGAGGTGTCCTCAAGATTGATGTGGGTGAAAGTGAAGTTAGGCGTATAAAGATGGGTATTTGTGAGTGCTTACGGACCTGACAGCGAGAGGAGCGAAGAGGAGAGGGAACAATTCTGGACTGACCTGAGTGAGTGTATTGAGAGTTTTGGAGGTCTTTTCAATGAAGTTGTACTGGGTGACCCTAATGCGAGAGTTGGAGATAAAGTGGTGGAGAATGTGATAGGAAGTTATGGCGTTCCCGGTAGAAATGACTGTGGAGAAAACCTGATAGGTCTGTGTATAGAGCAGGAGTTGGTGGTCGAGAACAATCTGTTCAAGAAGCGAGATATTCACAAGTACACATGGGTAAGGATGGCCCATGGTGCAATGGTAGAGAAAACACTGATGGATTTTGTGCTGATATCGAGGAGAGTGGTGGGGAGGCCGTTGGATGTGCGGGTGTTGAGAGGGGAGGGTGGAGGGGTGTCTGACCATCTGCTGGTGGAAGGTAGATTAAGAGTGGAGCAGAAGTGGAAGGGCAACAAACGAGTGGGAGGAGGAAGAGAGGTGGTGAAAGTGAGTGAACTGAATGTGAAGAGTAGAACCGAGGAGTTCCAGCAGGCGTTGAAGGAAGAATATGACAACGTGAGAGGACAGGACCTGAGAGATGTGGAGGAAGAATGGGAAACGTTAGGGGATGCTTTGCTGAGATGTGCAAAGAAGGTGTGTGGTGCGCGTCGTGTGGGCGGGTGCAGAAGGAAAGGCTGCGAGTGGTGAAACGAGGAGGTCAAACTAGCGGTGGCACGGAAAAAAGGAGCGTTTAAGGAGTGGTTGCAGGTGAAGTCAGAGGTTTACAAGTGTTTACAAGTGTAGGAAGACAACAACAGGCCTATTGGCCCAAACTAGGTTGCCTTTTGGTGGCAAGAGAATTGGTTTTGAAGTAGAACGTCTAAGAGAGCTTCATGTGCCATTTCTAATTTCTTTATAACAACAGTAAATGGAACGGTTTAGCTATTTATCGG
>SDVV010037247.1:0-10860 GCA_016164225.1 Gammarus roeselii
ATATGACTCTAGCTTCTTTTAAAATGCAATACGCATAGGCTCGATCCACCATCCTTGAACGGGATGATACCGCCAACACCATCTCGTAGATCGATGGAAATGGAATCAATATGACTACGCAGTAATTTTTATGTTTGACATGGGCGCGCGTAAATGAATAAGAGTTATTAATAGGAATAACATCATTAATATTGACTTGCTTGTCGCCCATAAAACTGCGTGAAATTATATCAGAGTAAACGTTTATGTAGCAGTAGCTCCAATGTCGCTGAATCGTGCCTTTTGGAGTCATTCGGGCGGTGGGGTTGGGGTTGACTGGAGTCAGCGCCGTAAAATGAGCAGCCTAGAGTCAGCAGGCGGAAGGCGGGCTGGATGCCGGGCTTGCGGGCTAGATTGGCAGTTTTTATGTTATGAACATTTTAATTTTTATTCTATTTTTGATGTTTATTATATTTATATATTTCTTTTCTTCCTTAGATGGTTGTATTGGAGTATAATTGGTCACTAACTGTTGCTCGTTATATACATTTATTCGGTTCTGGTAGGGATAGTGTTATAACAAGTTTCTGGGGGGGTGGAGTGTAGGGATCCCCTAGACAAAAAGTTGGATGCGTTTTGGAAAATTAGGTGAGTTTGCTCTTATCTGTTATTTGAATTATATTTTTTCCATAACTGATTAGTCATTATATCTATGTTATGAGTGAAAGTTTCGTGATACATTTATGTATGGATTATAATCCTATGTATTTTTCTGTACATATATGTTTGTATTCTTATTTAGTTGGGGTATAATTGACTCAATCGGAGGTTGTTTGGTGGGGTACCAGCCTGATATCGAATTTCAAGCAATGTTCTGTGTATTTTTCAGTCGTTTATTTCATATGTTTCTAATATCTATAGGAATCGTATGGTTTATTAGTTTAGCAGTTGACGAGTTGATGTTTATATTTCTTAGGATGCCGCAGCTTCGTTACGAGATTCTGTATACTCCATAACGCATTATCCAGGTTTGAATCAGATATATCGGTGTTCCATTGACGCGGTGTTCCAATCGCAAGAGTAGCTGAACGATATGGATTTATTGTAAGTTATTATATTGTGTTATGTATACTTAGTAATGATCGTTTGATATATGTTGAATTTTTTACTGTTTTTGGAATTTTGAATAGGTATCTCATGCAGTTATAGCATTTTTCAAATATATTTTAGGTTTGCATCTTCCATGTAGCACAATTTTTTCCGGCATAATTGGTCGGTTATTGCATCATTTTTTTTTATATGTATTCATGACATTCTGTTACGATTAGGTCGTGGCTACTTTAGTTAAAGAAATATTAATTTAACCCTGTTTTGGACTGAGTTGGAGAGTAATTTCATCAGATTTTGTATATACTATAGCGTGTTTGTGTAGAAGTATTCCACGCCATTTACTATAGGTTTCAGCGTATGTTGCTTGCATGTCCTGATATCTTATTCAGGTCAGTTGTTTGGTTGGTTACATGCTTTTTTTTTTGGTAGCAAATTGATCTTCTTGCTTTGTTATAACTCGAGAGTTTTAGTATGTGTCTTTCAGTTTTGTATGTTCTCTGTACAGTTTTCATCTTCAATGCAATCTGTTGGTTATTCAAATAATATCGGAATATTAGGATATATTACGTTTGTATCTGCAATGTTGAACATTATTTCAGGTATAACTTAGTTACATGTTTTTTTAGTGTTTTATATATTTTCTTACATCCTGGTACAATGTTTGACGTGGTTATTAGAGATATAAAGATCATATTTGTTACAAACTCGGTCTTGCTGTTAGGTTATTGTACGTTTATTGTAGGACCATTCTTCAATATTTAGGAGGAGTTAGAGGTGTCCCATAGGCAAAAGCCCGTTGTGTTTATGCCTATTTGTGTAAGTAGACCGATTTACTATGATGGATACCCTAGTGTATTCCGTTGTGTTTATGCCTATTTGTGTAAGTAGACCGATTTACTATGATGGATACCCTAGTGTATTACATTTTTAATGTGAATTAGAGCAGAGTAGAGTATCTTATTTGGCTATTTTTACAGTTGTTGTTTTTGTTGTTTGATTTTTCCACGATAATCATAGGAATGTATGTTTAAGAGGTGTGTGTTTGTGGAATTTTGTCATTGAACCCTAGTAAGTTTATAGTATAACGTTTTTGAAGACGATTTACTGGATGGTGGGGCCCTGGTGTAGAGCTGGTTTACACTCTTTGGTTGTCATTTGGAGTTCATCCATGTTCAACGTGAATTTTGTAAATTCTTGTGGCCGTCGATCTTAAGTTCCATGGGTTTGTAAGAGAGGTTATGCGACAAGCTGCTCATCGTTGTGGTGATTTACATATGTTGTCAGTGAACAGAACCTCAGCTTTTTTATGACCACACTCTTTGAAACTCATGTCAGACCCATTCTTAACCACTGTACCTGTGTATAGATTCTTGGCTATGTCCAGGATGTGACTTTGCTCAACGTTGTTCAGAGATGATGGACTAAACAGATGCATTGTACGTCTGAGGTATATCATGACTGGGTGTTGCCTCTAAATTTGTTATATATCACTGGTAGTTTGCTGAGAAGTGACCTAGTAAAGCATTTTAAAGTTCATTGTTATGACACAGTGGGCTTTGATTTATTTCCTACTAGAGGCATAGCATCAGTTAGGTCTAGGAATTTGTTCTATATCTGAACAGGTATCGTCGTAAAAATAACATTATTCACATTAACTCAGTGTCAAATGTCCGATATTTTCGGTATGACTGTTATGTTAGTATATGATTTTTTCATGAACTAGATCATCTTAGGAGTTAAAGTGCAGGATTAGTTCTATTTATTACAAGATCGGTAGGGTACATCGGCATCATGTATTGATTGACCATACACCTTCCATATTGAGTAAGATTTATCATCTGGGTGTGGTAGGAAACACCGTAAATAATAGTTAATCAATGTTGCTTAGGGTAGAGTAGAGAATCTTATTTAGCTATTGTATAGTTGTTGTTGTATGTTTGATTGGTTATCACAGGAATATATAAGTATTAGGTATAAATTCGCATAGTTTCTTGTAATGTTAGGTATAAAATACGCCTAATTGGATGTAATGATCCAAGATATTGGTAGGTTTTACCTTTCGACATTGGATTTGGGTCCGGTTCCATGTCGTCTTGGAGAACTAATCTACCGGATTTGTGTAGAGTGTTAGTGTTAAAATTCTTCATAAATTTAATGGATATTCAATTATGTTATCCGCTGGCATGTCTTTACTAGCTGTTTATTCCCGCATGTCTTACTTTTATAAATGTTTGTGATCCGTTTGCATTTTATACACTTAGAAGTTATTGATTAATTCAGGCTTTGTTATGAGATTGCGTTCCAATTCAGAATATCCGACTTATTTGAGCATTCACCAGATTCACTGTAGCATTTTTCACTATAGGCCTGTAATGATGGCCGTAATCCTAACCCATCCTAATCTATCTTAACCTAATCTAACCAAGGATTTTTATATTGTTTCCCGTTTTCATACTTATGTCATGTATTTCTTCATTGATTTGGGCTTTATTCATATCAAATCTATCCACTTGACTCTATAGTTATTACCAATCTTTAACAGTTTGTGTACCTACATTTATATATATATTTTTCACTCTGTGTGTTACATGTTAGGTGATCACTCGTTAGTAGACTAGTTAGTAGTAGATCCAGCAAATATCCTTTTGCAGATGTTTAGGTTCCAGAATTTTTATCAATATCTCCACTACATGTTTGAATGAGACTCAGCATGTAGGTTCCAAATGAACAAATTCACTTCAATTGTTACACTTTTTTAATGTGGATCAGTTATACGCGATGTTAGATTCAAAGATCTGGTCAATCTAACCCAACCTAAATAATATATATTTTTTTCATTCAACTTTGATGGTTATGTATGATATTTAGTCATTATTTTGTGCGATGTACAGATCAAATCCCCTCCACACGGCTCTAGTTTACGTAGCATTTGTAATGTCACACACCAGGTACACACATACACGCTTTGTACGCATATACAGGGTCGGTCACGGTAAAATGACGGCGTATACAATGGTCGATACCCATACATACATTTGTATGCATATACATGGTCGGTTAACATCTGTAGCATTTCATCTCTGATCTATGATTTTTCAATTAGAATAAAGTTCCTTGCTTTTGTTACAAGATATTTAATGTGGATCAGTTTCACGTCATATTAGGTGAAAAGAATTTATCATCTTAACCTAACCTAACCCTTTCTAACCAAGAATTGTGTTTATCGATCGACTTTTTCGTGCTTACCTGTGATATTCAGTCATCGATTTATGTTGTATTCATATGTAGCCTCCCCACTTGGCTATAAATTTTGATCTATTCGTGCAGTTTTTAAAACAATCTTCCAATTTTGATCTAGCAAATTTCATCCATTTTCATATGCAAATTACATCATTTGTTTTTGATTGTTATACCGTTTTTTCATATGATTCTAAATTTTTACATGTTATTCACACCGATCAAAACATAACCTAACCTTATGTATGGTATGCAGTTATGTTATATACATATGAAGCCCTCCAAACGACTCTAAATATGACTTTAACATAGCTGTTATTTATTTCGTTGTCACTCTCAACCCATATTAGTTAGCAGAGAAGATCCATTTTCAAACTTAGACGGTTTGAATGTTACAGGTAATTCAAATTATTTTTGATTTGACACAATTCTACATCACTTTAACATGTTATTCACACCCATCAAAATCTAACCTAACCTTATGTACGGAATTCAGTCATTGATATATACATATGAAGCCCTCCAGATGACTTTAAATAGCACTGTACATACATTTTATTTGTTTCGTTGTCATTCTCGACCCATATTAGTTTGCAGAGAGGCCTCACTTTCAAACTTGGATAGATTGAATGCTACAAGTAATTCAAATTACACACGGACACATGGTCTCACACTATGTTTTTCTTATTTTACATCAATATCTCCACTTGGCTCTACAACCTTTGACGACTTGTATCTCTTATTTACCTTTTCTTTTCTATAATTTTCATATTCGTGACGATGACTTCGTTTCAAGATCTGAACGGACTCTGATTTATATCCTACCAATTTGTAACAAATCTAGATCACTTACCTTGAGTTAGGTTTATGGCATCATTTCACGCCTTGAAACATATTATTTTACTGATTTCGACAATTCGACGTTACCTTCGGCTGACACGATGTTTGCAATTCATTACTTATCTATTGAGTTTAGGATAACATAAACATTTAATTGAGGATGTACATGGTTTAATTAGTATTTATTGGCATTATTTGCAGACATTGCTGGCATCATCAATGACATCTACCTCGTTTTATGATTTGAAACAGCATGGTTCGTACATCCAACCATACCCATCATCACTATAATTCAGTTACTTCTTGAAATCCTTCATATACTCCATCATATCGTTGATGCAAATACCGAAGGCTGTTCCGGTCCCGTGAGTCCACATATGTATTGCTTCTTCTTCTTGAACCTTATTTATTCGAAACTTTTCTAATTCAAAGTCATTCTGATCTTCATTACTGAGAAATTTCATATACGATACAGAGTTTCTTTTATTTATAGGTATAATTTGTTCACCACTACCTCAGCTTTATTACAGTCATGATGAAGATTTTTCACTTGGATCATATCAATTTCGACAGTTTCTTTTTTATTTCCCCTAAACTTTGTTGCATACGACTGTATCTCATCGACATTAGTTACCCGAAGCCGACTTCTTTTTTTCCTGCATCCATGTATGAATGATATCTCCCACTGTTTTGATTCTTGGTTCACCCATTCTGAGATAACTGATATTTTCAACACTAGTCAATATTTGTTCCATCCGACTCGTATCATCTTCGGAGATTTCCTCTTCCAACACTTGTAAACAAATTTTGAGATATTAATATTAATTTTTGTTTATTCTATGACGAAACGTGTGTCTCCGCTTGATCTCAACGTAACACTGACTCCATTCTCGGTATGCAGCTAGCTATTATAAATTTATGACATATTGTTTTTCGCAAAACATCAGGCCTAATATTGCTCGCCTAAGTCATCAACTGTGTATGTATGTATGTGTAAAGGGCTGTGTACGTATGTGAATACTGACTAAATATCATACATAACCATCAAAGTTGAATGAGAAAATAAATAAATATTATTTAGATTGGGTTAGATTGACCAGATATTTGAATCTAACATCGCGTATAACTGATCCACAGTGAAAAAGTGTAACAAATTGAAGTGAATTTGCTCTTTTGGAACCTACCTGCTGAGTCTCATCCAAACATGTAATGGATAAAAATTCTGGAACCTAAACATCTGCAAAAGGATATTTGCTGGATCAAAATAAGTGAAGTGTATTCCAACTGCTAATAATATGTTAAATATACAGCCCAAGTGCAGAGATTCCAACATATCAATACCATACATAAGCTTCAAACTTGGATGAAACTATATAACTAATGGATAGAATAGGTTAGGTTGCCTAGACATTAATGTATTTGACAATGTTTGGTAACCACTTTTGCATTCATTGATATTTGATCTATGTTGTCGTGCATTGATATATATTGTGCTAATTGTGTACCTTAGGCATGATTTATATCCTATATCTTGTTGACTGCGAACCTTACATCACAGACCTGTAGTAAAAATGTTAGAGTGGATTTATTCAATAATCGTTATAATAGACGAAAATGGTAGGTGCAACACATCCAACATTATAACAAAAAAATCCTTTTTTTTTACAGTAAAACCATACATAAAACTTCCAAACGCTTCAACACCAACTATTATACACGGTGTATCCTACCACACCCAGATGATAAATCCTTCTCCAATATGGAAGGTGTATGGTCAATCAATACATGACGCCGATGTTCACTACCGATCTCGTAATAAATAAAAATAATCCTGCACTTAAACTCCTAAGATGATCTAGTTCATGAAAAAAATCATATACTTACATAACAGCCATACAAAAAATATCTGACATTTAACACTGAGTTGATGCAAATAATGTTATTTTTACTACGATACCTGTTCAAGTCTATAACAAATTTCTAGACCTAACTGATGCTATGCCTCTAGTAGGAAATAAATCAAAGCCCACTGTGTCATAACAATGAACTCTAAAATGCTTTACTACGTCACTTCTCAGCAAACTACCAGTGATATATAACAAATTTAGAGGCAACACCCAGTCATGATATACCTCAGACGTACCATGCATCTGTTTAGTCCATCATCTCTGAATAACGTCGAGCAAAGTCACATCCTGGACATAGCCAAGAATCTATACACAGGTACAGTGGTTAAGAATGGGTCTGACATGAGTTTCAAAGAGTGTGGTCATAAAAAAGCTGGGGTTATGTTCACTGACGACCTAAGTAAATCCCTACAACGATGAGCAGCTTGTCGCATAACTTCTCTTACAAACCCATGGAACTTAAGATCGACGTCCACAAGAACTTACAAAATTCACGTTGAACATGGATGAACTCCAAATGACAAGCAAAGAGTGTAAGCCACCTCTCTACCAGGGCCCCACCATCCAGTAAATCGTCTTCTAAAACGTTACACTATAAACTTGCAAGGGTTCAAAGACGAAATTCCACAAGCACACACCTCTTAAACATACATTCCTATGATTATCGTGGGAAAATCATTCAACAACAACAACAACAACAACAACTATAAAAATAGCCAAATAAGATGCTCTACTATGCTCTAATTCACATTCACAATCACTGCACGCAAAAATCAGTGCGATATATTTAAACCAATCACTCTTTCACTAAAATCCATTCCACCGCACAATATCTTTGAATAACACACACTTTCTTATCCTGCGCATGCGTGATATCAATCAATTACGTTATTTTGGCAAAACTTTTCGAGCAAAAGACAAGATTTGTACAAGATACAAGTAGAACAAAACCATATGGCCACGTCTTGGTTGATTTCACACATTCAAGTACTTCGAAACTCTTAATTTGAACAAGTGTTGCCTCTATAAAATATAATGTATGCCAGATTTGAGATTATTAGTGAATTAGAATGGAGAGTGTCTACTACAATCCGGAAGCAGTTGGGTCATACTCTAGCGTGGAGGCCCTACATCAAAGCTATACGAATATTTGTCCGTCTACAACAAGACGCGATGTTGAAAAATTTCTACAAGGATCAGGAACTTTCGCATAATTTAAAAAGTTCCCTTGAAGTTTAGCAGACGCATGTTCACAGCGGCGCATCCTGGATCGATTCTCTATGCGGATGTTGCCTGTATGAAAGATTATGCAGATAAAAATGACGGAATAAGATATTTATTGATCGTCATTGATATATACAGCAAATATCTGTGTGTACAACCCTTGAAAGTTATTACATTTATAGATATGACTGCATCATTTGATAATATATTCAACGAACTAGTATGGCCAACGACTCGGATCAGTTCAGATCAGGGCAGTGAATTTACGAATAGAAACTTTACGGGCTCATTTGACTGGCAAGAATATATCCATTTATCACACATACAACAAAGCCATTAAAGCATCCCCAACAGAGCGTGTCATACGGACTATAAAACTTGAACTGGAAAAATATATGCATGCTAAAAAGACTGAGCGCTATATAGATGACATGCAAGAACTTGTGGCCCCTTACAATATGACACCACATTCATCATCAATGGGACGGGTCCCCTTTGACGTTTATTTGTTGAACGACCCAAAACAACTTCAGGGTCTGTTGTCGGAAATGTATAAAATACGTCGTAAAATAATTCAAGTACCCAGTATACAACTAAAGATGAGAGCGTACGTACGCTTACAGTGCAGTGATCACAGTCTCAAGACATTCAGGCGAGGACACGAACCAAATTTCAAGAAGGAAGGGTTTCGTATTTCACGTGTTAATCAAAAACATTATCCTCTGACCTATGAAATAACACCACTCGATACTGATGAACCCATCAAAGGTTTTGCCTACGGGCAGGAACTAGTTCAGTGTAACAGACCTGATATTTATGCCATCAAGGTATTGAAGACCCAAATTATACGAGGAAGAAAGCAACTCTACGTGATATATACGGATTATCTAGACAGCAAACCCACGTGGATTAATGAAAGAAACGTTGTGATGTGATGTGTGATAAACGAACTTTGAAACGTAAATTGAATTATATAATCAATTAAATCAACTAAAATCATCCGAACGTAGTCAACTCATCGAACTATTAAGTGATAAAGAAGTTAAAATCATCTGCGAAATATTTACAAATATACAGAGCGGAAAATTGGTCTGTGACAAGCTAACCAAGTCACGGGTAAATAAATTCAACTCTATAATAAATCAATTAGGCAGTAAATCATCCGGGAGTAAATCTTCCGGGGCCGAAAGGAAAACATAATCAACCGTGCGTGGAGGGCTTCTGTTAAATTTGCTATTACCCACCGCAGTGAGTTTCTTGGCAAAAATAATCCATGTATGAATCGGTTTACTACCTAGTTCTAAAGTTCAAGATGGATAAGTCTCCAACAAATCATATTGGCGGCAGCGATACGCCCATATCTGTCACAACATGGCCAGAAATAGCAGAACATAGCAGAATGCATCACAGACAAAGATTGAGTACGCGTGGGGACGATATGCTAGATTTGAACGCTTCGCATGAAATAACACTAAAATTATTCAAACTTTATTAGCGGCCTCTATCGCTCTAGCTCAACAACAGAGCCCATACCGGAACCAATCAAACAAAAGGAGTCAAATAATGACGATGTTGCAGCACTATATACGGGCTCATTGCCGCCCGTTGCTAAGACACTCTCCAGCGATTTGCTTCATTACCTAAGAGCCAACGCCGCATTAAAATTTGAGTCGAACGGGTTTGTTAGCCATCCCGATGTCCGAAGTCGTATTCACGTACTTGATATCCTAAAAATATTATTGGTAAATAAGACCACGATAGCCACAGACGTCAATGCAATTATTCAAACGTTCCTGGATAAAATGCCTGAGGCATTTTACGAAAATAAACCATTTAAAATTTAAGAGAAGGAGGAAGAGATAGAGCCTTTCTGGGACACCTTATAAATAACACACGGCTTCGTAACACCGACATAATAAAGCAGCTCTGGTATACGATCACTGTATAAATCACAGAATAACATAACCTAACACGCATCAACCAGGTATAACACGTATACCACTCGGACCAGTTGGGGGAGGTACTGCCTCTTAACGATCAAGAGGTATGGCCGTGTGAGAACACCACAACACTGACAGGGACCATGAATGGCGAATAACATATGAAAACGTGAAATAAATATGACCCTACTAGCGTGGAAACACACAAAATAAACTCCACACAATGTATAAGCATCTACAAACCACGTATCATAACACCGACACAACAATAAAATATATATAACATCACTTTAAATATCGCACCTTAGGGGAATAATTAACCGTATGAACCTTTCGTGACCGGTGCAGAAATGTGAATGGGGCGGGAGTGGGAACTCCCGCCTCAGTCACAATACGCATGGGTGCCCAGCGTATTGAACATGATCGTGCCTGTACTGCAGCGAGATGAAACAGGTATCATCCTCGTTTAAAACCAGTGTCGGTCGCTTCTAAACAGGTAAAGTCGAGCGCTTAGCGTGCCTCATCTCCAGTGTTCGTGCAGGTGAGAGGAATCCCAGGGCATATTTGGTGACAGGGTCTTGGTGGCATCGTGCTTATGATGATGTATGCATATGCGTGTATAT
>SDVV010037248.1:0-10860 GCA_016164225.1 Gammarus roeselii
AAATTCTTCCGTGTTAGTCATCTGTACTTAATAATTTCATTATTCCAAAAAATCATTAAAGAATAGTTTTCTTCTTCATTTAGATATATTCATCCAATAAAATGTGACCCCATTTATCGTTTGTGATGAGTTTGACAATCCAACTAGAAAATATCCGCATCACTCTTTCCATGCTTCGTTCTCAGGAATGCTTATGACGTTCTTCTGATTTACTATCGTCATCGGGACGTAAGATTGACTCAATGTGAATGATTTACGTTAATTTGTAAGGTGGTCGGAAGCTCTCACGCAAATACTTAGACACAAGCAACCCAACGGCAGAAGTTTGTCTCGACTACTCTAGTGGTTGCTGTGATTGTGGTACATAACTACATGTTCACTAATAATAGCAGTAACACAAATAGCTCGCTCGTGTGATAATAGTATTTCGAGCAATACAAGTAATTACCGTGAAAATTCTAATTACAAGTCATAAGTTGTAACATCATGCAACACAGGAGGTCAGATTAAAACTATACTGTAAGTTGTTTTAGCATTGGTAGTTGAATTATCGTAATGTAGATCACATTACATAATCAAATGTAAAGTAATGGACACTGTTATAAGTATGGATGATCTAGTCGGAAAATGAAAAAATCACAATAGTTCCAATTTATAACGAATATACAAGACAGTCGAATACCATGGTGCTAGGTTTGACCTGGCATTGATAGGAAACACAGCCAGTAAGCATTAAAAGCAACGCATTTTTTTTCGATTGAGCAATTCGATTTCGAATAAAGGAGTTTTATTTGGCAAGTGGGACGAAGCTGCGACATTAGACGATGGATCCACTACTGAGACAAAGAAAGAATCGATTCATTCTATGATAGACCCTCTACCAAGTTTTTCTGACGCTTTTGTGCCTTAGTTTTTGTGACAAGTGTGAACATTTAGTGTGCTAAGTGTGCTTATTAATAAAAAAAAAATTAGCTAAGTGAGTGCGCACGCCAGCTGAAAGAGTGAAGATTCCAACGGACTACGTTTTAGGATGCTTCCTACCCTGGCGGACTGCTCGGTCTGCTTCGCCAGGATGAGCAGGAGCGTCATAAGGGACCTCGCGGGCAACATTGTCTTCCGGTTCTGTGAACTGGATGGCAGGCTCGGCCGGGTCCTGCGGACCTTCCAGGGCCTGCTACGGAAGGACGACGAAGACGACGGAGAGGACGGTATTCCTGCGGGGAAGGTCTTCGTCCTCGAAGAGCAGACACTGTCTGCAGTGAGTTTGTGGAGATGATGGATGAGATCCTTTGGTCTTGTGAGTCGGTAGCGGAGGTGTTAGCCGAGGCACGCAAGGTCCAACTTGTTAGTAAGCATGATCTAGAGAGTTCCGCTGCTGACCCCAGTAGAAACTTACGTTCTGATACGGAGAAGGCTCGTAAGGGCCTGACTGAACAGACGAGGAAACGAGTAAAGGTTAACGAGTTGGTGGTCCATGCTTTACAGCTGGACGGAGAGTCATCCCGGAGAGGATTGACCGAAGGGACCCAGTTCGATCGAGGGGGAGTCTTGGTGGTCTTGTTCTCACTTCCTACAGTGACGTCTTGGGTAAAAGTCCGCAAAAGCAGCATGTATCAACCCCTAATCTTATATCAGGGCTGCCGGTGCTGGATGTAAGCTCGCAACTCGCTTCCACCTTTAAACCAAAACCCGGGGTACCTACTTCCGGTCAGGCCTAGAAGTCATCGGTTGCCGGAATCTGAAAACCGGGACTTAGCCGATACCTCGGACCATGACTTTCGCTGATCGAAACCGCACCGGATCCGTATCGAAACCGGATTTATTTCAGCAGGTCCAGAACCGGTTCACCTTCGTGAACCGGTCCACGTTTGTGATGCCAACGCGGAACACTTTTGAGAGGTTCAGGGACCTGGACGGTGAAATTGAGACACCTGGCCTAAGGGACTATTGTTCGACACCATAGGTGTAAGGCAAGGAGGCGGGTTATTGAGAAGATCAGAGATGCTCTTGCAAAGGTTGTGGTTTCCAGTCTGGAGACACTTATCATCTGCCTCGTAGGCACCAATGATCTTAAAAGGACAAGGTCGTAAGTTCTGCCAGCCAAATATATGCAGCTGATTTCTAACCTAATGGCAAAAACGGATCGAGTGGCAATCACATCCATCTTACCGCGAATGAATGATGATGACGAGCTGTATGGTATGCTAACCAATACAAATCGAGCCCTCGAGACCATTTGCAAGTCCGATGGAGCCTCCTTCATCAATTGGTTTGATGACTTCCGGGTAAGGGCCCGACCTGTTCCTAAGAGATGGCGTACACCTAAATGATGTAGGAAATACCCGACTTGACCGACTGCTCCACTATGCACAAAAATTGGGGTTCCAGCGTGCTTTAAACGGTAAAGTTGTGGCAGCAGGAAACTCTACTTAGCAGCAGATACCCGAACGGGAGCGCTCCAAGAGGATGCGCTCCTAGAGGAAGAAGCTGCGGGCTCGGTAGATGCGTTACAGGGCTCACAAGAAGGCAATTCTAAAGATGGTGAAGATCCTGGTCCACAGCAGCCGCCAGGTCGAGACTCCCCAACGATGAAGATGTCGAAGAACGAGACACACACCGTCTGAAGGTCTTCTTCTGTAACGCGCAATCATATACCCCTAAGTTCGACGAACTGAGGGGACTGGCGACCATGTACTCGTTTGATGTCATTGGCATAAACGAAAAATGGCTCGATTTCCAGAATAGAAACCTGACAGCAGAAATAATGCTACTAGACTACGAAATGTTCAGCGTGGACAAACCTACCCCTAGTAAACGAGGGAGCGGGTCCGGGTTGTACATAAAGGACATTCTGCATCCATTTCTTAAAACAACGCTCGCCACAGTTTCTTGCGAAATGCTCAACACAGAAATCAAAATGGCCCAAAATTTCCAGCTCTATGAGAAGCTGGAAGGAATAGTCTCAAATAATAACGAGACTATAATCTTACGTTACATCAATCTCCCTTATATTGACTGGGTGAGCTTAACTTCACAGGCCACAGGCAATAAACTAACGAAGTTTATCGCCAATACTGGCATGACCCAGTATGTTCGTGAACCGACCAGGGGGAACAACATACTAGGAGGTGCTGACCACAACGCGGTGGGATTCACTATTCAAGTGCCCGTTCATCCCCTAGGGAGCTATACGTCGCCCCAATTTTGCGCGAGCAGACTTTCAGGGGATGAGAGAACAACTCAGTGCGCTTAATTTTATCGAACAACTCAGAGAAGGTACGGTGGACACTTGCTGCCGCATCCTCAATGAGAGAGTTCGCAAGGCCAGCGACCGATGTTTAACCTTGAGGACAATTGATCCCGGTCAAAGGATCAGGCCAGCCTTGGTGGAACGTCAAAGCTGCAAGAGCCTTGAATCGTTGCGATCAACTAAATGCGCAACGAATGAGGGACAACGACGCAGAAGCGTCAGAACTGCATTGCCTGGCGTGTAGGACAGCCACTAGACTTGTCCGATTCTCTAGCGCACGAAAGAAAAAAACATTGCGGGCAACGCAGAAGAGAACCCAAAGGACTGATATCGCAACGTCAACGGGCGTTGAATTGCTAGGGACTCAGTTGGTCCACTAATGGATGAAGATGGTATCCTCAGAACGTCACCTGAGGACATAGCCAGTGTCCTGAATAGCTTTTTTCTGTTCAGTGTTCACAGTTTAGGGCCACGGCTACGAACGAGATACTTTTTACGCTGGGGAAGTCAGCCTCAACGACATTGCGTTCACAGGAGTGGAAGTTGTCAAGCAACTTGAGGGACTGGACATTTACAAACCGATCGGTCCCGATGGACACCACCCAAGAGTTCTCAAGGAAACTCGAGAAAAAATTGCGGATTTCCTAACCCACATCTTCAAGTTATCAATGACGAATGGCGAGGTCGCCGAACACTTGAGAGTTGTCAATGTTACGACAATCTTCAAGAAAGGTGACCGACAATCGCCCAGCAACTATCGACCGATCAGCTTGACGTCGATCGTATGCAAAACCATCGAGCGATTGATAAAAAATCATCTCGTCGATCATCTGGAAGACAACGGACTCATTCATGACACTCAACACGACTTCCGCCGAAAGAGGAGTTGTCAGACGAATCTGCTGTTCTTTTTCAATGAGGTGATCAACGTGTACGACCGCCGCAAGGCAGTGGGTGTCATCTACCTAGACTTCCAAAAAGCCTTCGTCAAGGTGCCACACAGGAGACTGTTACACCAAGTCCATTATCTCGGCAAGCTAAGAGTCAGCACCGGTTAGGCTTTGTCCGAGTGAGCCACTGTTACCTCTGGGTTGCCCCAGGGCAGGGTCCTGGCTCCTATTCTCTTCTTCATCTATGTATACGACGTGGATGCGGGGCTTCTGTCCAAGGTATCGGATTTGCTGATGATACGAAGCTCTGCCATGCAGCATGGAGAAAGGAAGACAGTTGAGATTCAACATGATCTCGAGAAACTCGTGTTAAGGGTCGGAAGCGTGACACATACCCTTCAATGTTGCAAAACGTACAGTTATGCACATGGGGTGTCGCAATGCCAACTTCAACGACACGATAGCAGGAAGCGATCTTGCAAATTTTGACCATCAGAGAGACTTGGGCTTTCAAATCTCGAAAACTTTGAAATAGTGTCGAAGAAATTACAAGATAGCTAACCGTAACCTTGGCTACATCTCCCGCAACTTCCTTTGCAGAACGAAGGACATTGTATTGCCGTTGTACACGTTCCTCGTCCGTCCCCACCTCGAGCAGGCAGCCTAATTCTGGTCTCCACACATGAGGGGGGAACATAGCCAAATTGGAACGAATCCAGCAACATGCTACTAAGCTCATCCCACAACTACGTCACTACAGCTCCGAGGATAGGCTTAAAGAGTTTGGCCTCATCACCCTCGAGCAACGAAGGCTGATTTGCCAGCTCATTGAAACCTTCAAATACCTGAAGGGATTCAACAACGTGAGTCCTGTCGGCCTCTTCGACAGGGACCACAACATTCGTACCCAAAACAACTGGGTCAAGCTTGTGGAAAAACGCTTCGCTACAACTATAGCGCAACACTTTTTTCCCGATTTCAATCTATCGGGTTTGGAACGACTTACCAGCTGCGGTAGTTAACTCTGAATCTGTAAATGCGCTTAAAAATGCGCTTGACAAGCACTGGGCTGCGTGACTCGTTTAACCTGAGAACGACACGATTTACCAGGAGCTGTCGAGATTATAATTAGAGGGATATAGGGAAGGAGCATGACACGACTTTCTTCACAATTCAAGCTATTACTACTAATAAATACATCATTAGTAACAGTAATAGCCTGTCGCCGGTAGTGGTAGTTGTTAATTATTACTCATAATTTCATTATCAGTAACAATGTTATGATTGCTATTTCTGACCCACTCAAGCGACTGAAAAACTTTATATCGGAATGGAACGCTTCTACTATTAACATCGCAAGTACCGGCAGACTGATAAAACTGCATTGAAAGTACAAACAGACTGATATCTTGGGAACGATCATTCTAGAAATACACCGGGTGGAGGTGAGAGGTGCTACGGTGACTCTCATCTACCCCTAAAAACACGCCAGGGCCACAGGTACTGGGCGTGAGCCCGTAATGGTACTCGCATTCACCCATCCTGCTAGCCTACGAGGCCGTCTGCTGTCCTAACGGGACAAACAGATACAGGGACTATGGTATCCTGAAAATCGACACTGCCTAAGAGGAGGGCTTGCTCAACTCGATGCGGCGGTGAAGACTTGGATGGATACCATATATTTTTTACTCCATATTTTCATTATTCTTATGTGGTACGGTGCCAGCATTCACAGCCACACCCCACGATATACGAGAATCGAACCCGTACCAAGAGGAGAGCTCCTATCAACTCATTTGATACGGTCTACATTCGACGGTATCATCTTTTGCTGAAGGCAACGAATATCTTCCTACGGAGTAATCTTGCCGACCCGATGGCATTTGTCGACACGATGGCAGGAGAAACAACGGGAGAGATAGCCAAAATTGCGAACTACTGGTGGTGAAGTCTGCCGGCAACTCACCCCCACACCCCATGATATTCGAAAGTCGATCCCGCACCAGAACGAGAGCTTTGCTCAACTCTACGGTACGACGTAGATTCGGCAGATATCATCCATTGTCGAGGCAATGAGCATCCTCCTGCGAGAAGACCTTGCCGACGCGATGGTATTTTTATTTTTACCGTTCTACCCTCCCTGTGGGAGAGAAAATGAACTAGAGAAATGGAGATAAAACCTCCATCTGTTGAAACAGTGAGGACCTTCCTATGGAAGAACACTGTGGACACGATGCCACTCTCTTTTTTTCTTCTCTTCTTCCCTCCGTGTCAGGAAGGAAAAATAAAAAATATATATATTAAATAACAGCGAAGCAATTTTCTTGTAATACCAGTGTCGGTTACATCTCATGGAGATATCCCTGTGGCATCTCACTTAAAATGTATAAAGCCCATCATGCAGCTCAGTTTAAATATATATAAATCTTAGAGATGTCCTTCTGGCATCTCATCTTGTAATATGAAAGAAATTGTGCACTTAATGCCCCTAATCTCCGGCATCTTACTTTTAAATTGACCCATCTGTTCATTTTGAATGAACAAACCGTCTTCTTCCTCTCGTGTAGTAAAGATCCAGGAGTGACCCTGTTTCAGCCTGGCGCAAAAAGACACTTACCTACTACCCGATTCCATACAGAGGCCCGAGGTAATTTCAAATATCAATAAGGGTTGTTTACCTCTTTTGGACTTGAATCTGCAATAACTGTTCATTCCTTTGAAAAAAATCGTTGGCTCTCTTTCGAATTAAATTCTACTATAGATGTTGGTCAAAATCTAAAACATTTTGTTCGCCATAACTATTGTCTAAATTTAAAATGTAAATACTGATAACTGGTATTTTTGACTAAAATTCTGCGATAACTACTCAACAAATTTAGACATATGTATCATTTGACGAAACTCAGGAGTTGCCATGAACAACTTTTTTAGGAGATGTTCATCTGACGTCTCACATGAAATGCTCTTGTAGGACCAATCCCACGTATTCAGAGACTTACCCTACTGAACACTAGGGAGAACCAATCTCAGTACTGGACGAAGAGTTCTTCTACATTTGCACTTATCAAAATTACACGACATAGGCTCTAGATCAGTCAAGTGCAGGTCTATCCCTAGGAGATGTCACTCCGACGTCTCGCCTTGAACTGCGACAGCCTTCAAGGAACCGCTTGCGTACAGAAGACTTAATCTTCTGAGCATATGGGGAAGACCACTACCCGCGCAACTGGTTGCGCTGCCCTCCTAGATGTGCACATACTTGTCGAAATTTAATTCCCATATGCTTCTTTTGAAGTAAACTCAATACCTAGTTGAAGTCAGTCTGACCCAACCTCTGGGGCAAGCCAACAGGCATGCGCTCGAGGAAAAGTGTGAGTGTACTGAGCGTATGGGCGCGTCCGTCTCTGCTCGACCGTCTGAGATGCGACCGCCTTGAACCTAAATACTTCTCTTCCCATCATGTTCGCCCAGTTCCTGAATTGTCATCCTGACACTCGACCCTTTCTCCTCCGGGGCTGAAATGTCCTGGGTAGTAGTAGGATGGCGGTAGTAGGTTGTGGTGACAGTAGTGGTGGTCCGTCTCCTTTCTGTCCTTACAACCTGCCTTTTTCTGTTTGTGTGCGTGAATTTCTAAAGCCTCGTTGACTATTCCCCCCTCTTCTTTCACTTTTTTCAAAGCAAACACTCGATATGAGCACTTATGCTCGTTTGTTTTCCTTACTCTAATCTAATCTATGATAATCTACTGTGAGAGGGGTGCGACAACCGCTGCATTAGATGCTTAGCTCATTACTCTATCCTAATGTAGCGGTTGCATAACGTGATTTAAAAACTACTGTAACATGTGTGATAGGCCCTTTACTGCAACGATGGTGTGGCAGCCGCAGTATTAGATGATATGCCTTATGCCTATTACTCTAACATGAGAGCCGTTTCGATCTTATGATATGTTCATTACTTTAACAGGGATGCGGTAGCCACTGATTAGGTGATATGCTCATTACTCTACTATGAGGGAGCCGTTGCATGACATGATATTCCCCATACTGTAACAGGGATGTGGTAGCCGCTCCATTAGATGATATGACTATTACTCTCCCATGAGGGAGCCGTTGCATGACATGATATTCCACATACTGTAACAGGGATGTGGTAGCCGCTCCATTAGATGATATGACTATTACTCTACCATGAGGGAGCCGTTGCATAACACGATATTCCTATTTCTAAATTAGGAGGGATAGGCCCAATACTGTGACTGGAGTACGGTAGCCGCTGCATCAGATGGTATACCCATCATTGTGACTGGGAGGATTTGCCATTACTGTGAAATGATGACGGCAGCACTTGAATTTGATTACAGACCCAACACTCTGACAGGGTGAAGATGAGCTGCTGTATATCATAATTTGCTCTTTACTGCGATAGGAAGAGGTTAGCGTCGCTGCATTAGTTTAGTATGCTTCTTCGTATCCAGATAAAAAATTGTGTATTATACGCGGGAACTAATGTTCTGTATCTAATCAATTTTCTTATCATATTATGCAAAGAATTTGTTTATGGTTACATTCCTTTATGTTTCAAATCACTTTTCCCGTGCTGGTAGGTAAAAGTGTACGAAGAACAAAAGTTACGTAGCATGAAATCCAAATGAGAATTAAAAAAACATTGTACAGAGTTACTGATCGAAATTTGATTCATCTCTTCCTCAGCTAGGGTTAGTTCGACCTCGAGAATCATGAGTATATGATAATACTATACATTGTTATATTAAATTCCCACGAAAGTCTGATTTAGTTCATTTAATACATGTGAGGCTCATGAAAACGTTTAACTAAATTTAGGGTGATGAAAGATAGTATTCTTTTACTCATTCTATGAGTTTTTTATATGGATCATATAAATTCATACATGTAAAGAAGAGTAACAAATATATGTAGGTGAAATTGTGCTCCTCAGAACATTTTTTAGTGACCTAGAACGCAAAATTATTCGATAAAACAATCGGACGAGAAGTTGAAATTAAACTATCTCTGAAGGAAAACTGATTGTTGTTCATTTGTTTATTGACGACTTATATATTACCTTTACCATTTTCTGTCCGTGGGAATGTTTGCCATCATAACGCCATAAATAAAGTGCAGTATTGCTCGTATTAAATGTTCTGTTTGTAAGTGATTTCTTATAAGTGGATTCTATAGAATTGAAAAAATACGGAAGACAATTAAAAACTATCGAATTTCTAATTAAAAAGTTTGTTCGTCTCCTCACCCTGGAGCCAATTTCCCGCTACGGTTTAATTCCTGGCTACTTACGGACTAAAGTTTTTAGTGATGAAATCCATATTCATTTGTAAGTGTCTACTTACAAACACTGCTGTAGTGACATACTCTTCTCGTATTATTTTCTCAAAATTTTCACCGGCGTTTCTCCTCGAAGTCCAAACTCCAATATCTATCATCCGAAATCTACCTAATCACAAATACTTAGTCACGGGTAAGTGACTAAGCCCCTGGTTTTCTTTTTCTCCTTGTAGCCCTGCCTTCCCATCGTTGATTTTGAAAAGGGCAACACCATTAAAAAAAATATTATTTAATTTTAACGACGAGTGTTTTTAACCTCTTTTTTCAACGCTCATTAGATGTGTATTACTGATTGCTATTTTTGCCCCTTGATGCCATTGCATGTAATTCTCAGCCACATGTTAATAGATGCTGAGTGTGGAATAGCTACTTAATTTAAACTGATATGCAGGTAAGGAAGCAAACTTCAATTTAACCAGAAGGAAATTACTCGGCTTCTAGTATAAATACAATGCAAATTCTTGACACAATCTTTCGACCGGCAATTCACATTAAAGATTATTTTTTTAAAGGGGCCTGAAGGCCCTGGGAAGATGCCTCCACCATTTATTTCCTAAGGCCCTCAAAAAGTAAGGATACCCCTGTCCCCAGCACTCGCCAGAAGTTGTGGCATCCAACCATACTACTACCGCCTCCAGCCCGGCTAGAGTAATGAAACATAATTGTGCTGAAGTCATCCACCAACGCGATTTAAGATGTAATCCTTCATAAATTGTAAGATAAACCCTACCACTACCGCCTCCATACCGACTGGAGTAATAAAACATATCTGTGCCGAAGTCATCCACCAACTCGATTTAAGATGTAATCCTTCATAAATTCATAATGTCAACGATGTGCAAGAGCGGCTTTATCCTCTCTAAGCCAACAGTGGACTGTTCTACGAGGTTCTTGCCACAACATGCCATCCGCTGTATTGAAGGCCCTCTACGATTCTCAGGGAAATTCCCAACACTGTGAGCGGCATTGCAGGAGTTTCAGAGCTTGACTCAAGACTGGGCCGGGCACCTTTGGTGGAACTTGCTTACGATCGGATTTGGTTCCTGGAACATCAATGCTGAGAAACATTGTTTTCATGCAAACTCACTCATGAATGCACATATTTCAAGGCATAAAAAAATGGGACTTTTCACTTTATATTGATGAGAAAATTTTGAATAAACCACATGAAAATTTTAAAAGGTAATCCTTCGTAATTAGGGAAACTTATATTGATTGACAGATACAGATATCGCCGAAGCAGTTTTCCTTCAATGATGTGCACTGCACAACAACAAACTGTTTGTTCCTATGAAGAGAAATAGAAAAATATGTTGATATATTTATGAAAAAATTCTTTAAAGTCGATTATACTATA
>SDVV010037249.1:0-10860 GCA_016164225.1 Gammarus roeselii
GGTCGTGGGCCGCTCGCTCATCAGCACTGAATGGTAGCGGTCGTGGGCCGCTCGCTCATCAGCACTGAATGGTAGTGGTCGTGGGCCGCTCGCTCATCAGCACTGAATGGTAGTGGTCGTGGGCCGTTCGCTCATCAGCACTGAATGGTAGTGGTCGTGGGCCGCTCGCTCATCAGCACTGAATGGTAGTGGTCGTGGGCCGCTCGCTCATCAGCACTGAATGGTAGCGGTTGTGGGCCGCTCGCTCATCAGCACTGAATGGTAGCGCTCGTGGGCCGCTCGCTCATCAGCACTGAATGGTAGCAGTCGTGGACCGCTCGCTCATCAGCACTGAATGGTAGCGGTCGTGGGCCGCTCGCTCATCAGCACTGAATGGTAGTGGTCGTAGGCCGCTACAGGAGAGCTCTCGCGGGCATCACAAAAGGGCGTCTGCCATCAAGTGAATGCCTGCTGTCCTGGTCTTTGTGATGGGGTGCTTGTTTGTTGAGGCTGCGGGAAAAATTCGTTGGGCATGGTTACAGAAACGCTTGTCATCACGAGGTATACACGCATGTTGTACCCCACCGCTCTGACCAAAATGTATGCTGTTTGGGTGTCGCTGTGGATTGCTTGGATTGTGGAGGTTCACTATGTTGATTTTTCTTGTTCTCCTGTTGTTTCTTAGTTTTTTAATATGCCGTCAATCACGATTATTTTTGTAACATTGCATATGCCGATACGAGTCAATGCTTACTCTTGGGTGAACTTTTTGCAGTGTTTTTTTATTTTGTAACCGTACCTTCCCAAGTCCATGAACATAGTGCAACACTTTGGGTGGGTAAAGCCGCATCCGTTTCCTAACACTCCGTTTCCCGTACTGATAAAAAAGGCAGTTTCATGCTTTTCTCCGTAAGTACCAGGGACCAGGCTCCCCAACACCTTCTCGTCACTGTTACTGATCGCCGTACCGTCGTTATGTTCTTACGAGGCGTCATCAGTACTCAGATCAACAGCTGCCTTCCCTGTACCCAAGCCACCGTCGGCGATGTCAGTACCCTGCATGGCCTACAGTAGTGGTCTAAAACATTTGTAATTTGTAACCTCATTGGTGCTCTGCCTGACAGCTGTTCTACTGGTACAGGTATACCTACTTTTTTTGCCTTTTTTAAAAGGGTAATACACATGCTACAAATCCATCTGAAGGATCTTCCAAGCATCCTGTGGTACTCAATCCTAGCATAGGAGATCTGTGCACATAAAAGAAATAGATTGTAGCAGCAGGTGTTGCACTTCCAGACCTTGAATTGTAAACCTAATGGGTGCCCATTTTCCTAAACACTACAACCATTCCACTCAGGGTAGACAAAGGTCTTTGAAAATGCACATGCGTGATAGACGAAATGGATAGGTCTGCCACAAGTCATACTGTTTTACGGGATTTTTCGTGGCTTCCCCCCTTGGCCCTGGCGTGCTTTCCCTGCACGCCGCATCAACCATTCAGCGCGTGATGACGTTCGATTCCCAACTGGTCTAATATCAGTTTGACTCCTCACTTATTTCTATGTGATAACCATACTTATTCCCCAAAAGAAACGGATTTCACTATTAAACAACATGAATTTCGCGACAATAAAATATGAACTTGTGTTTCTTTTAAAAAGTCTTATGATCAATGTCCTTTATCTCGATGTCGCTTCAACAGATATTTATAACACTATTGGACGCATTAATTTCTTCCCACAAGCATTTGGTAGATCTTCAAACAGTTGATTTACTGTAAGCCACTTCAACAAACTAAATTCATATTCTCGTCTAGACTTGAAATGTACAGTCGTCCGATATGATTAGGGAATTCTGATAGTAGCAGAGAACCGCTTCAGGTACTGAGGCACCTCATACTCCTCTCACGCATCACAAATAGACACACACCAATACTTACCCCGTTAGCGCTAAAGGGTTCGTCCAAGAACCCGCAACACACAAGTCGAGTCTGGAGTCAGCTTCCATTCGTTTACACCTGCAGCACTCACGTCCATCCAGATTCTCAAAGAGACAGCCAAGGGAGGGAAAGCGCATTAGGGTCAGGCCAAAACTATTCCATTCACAATCATTCCCTACTCACGCTAATCCATATCACGCTATCTTGCAACCTCCACACTGATGTCTTTCCACTTTTCACGCAGCCCATCCACCAATACTTCGGTCCATCTCAAGGCCTGCGCCCACTTACCTTCTCTTTCATTGCTCTTTTTTTCGGCCTCCAAACATCCACCCTCACCACGTGTTCGAACCACCTCATAATACGTTAATCTACTTGTCTACAAACTTTCTTACAATACCCGTTCTAATTAGAACATCTTCATCACTTATTCTACCCATCCGAGGCACTCCGGTCATCCCTGTCAAACATTGCATCCGGAATATATTCAACTTTCTAGTTCCTTCTCTCCTACTCCCCACACATTCGCGGTGGCGGCATCTGGGGCTCCGGCTACAGCGAAAGTGCCTCAACCCACCATGTTTCATATCCTCGCCGGTGGGGATTGCGATTTGTGCGCCTTCTCTGCGGTGTAAATGTGGACGCAGCCTGTGTGCTGCTCAGCCTTTGGGCCCACTGACACTACGAAGACATCAGAGCCACGACATATACACTGCATTGTCTTTCATGGACAAATGAACAATCCCCATCATTTCTCCCCTACAAAACATTCCTGTTCCACATGACGTTATCCCTGCACGCGTCTGGTTGGTGCGTTGCCGTGTTGCTGAGGGACATGAACACGCTGCATATTTCAATGTTCTGGTGCCCACAATTGAAATTATACCGCACGGGTGGCCATTTGTTAACTGCCACAAACCCACTAAGTTAATTCAGATAGCAACAAAACACTCTACCCCACAAGTAAGCCGGCCACCCATTTCTCGTCTCCCACCTACTTCGTCTCAACACGCGCGTGTCGGCGGGCATCGAAGGTTTTGGGTGGTTCGCCGGCTCGGTTTCCATTACCGCAGGTGGAAACCGGGGCTAAGCAACAGCAACAACATCTGAATCCCGAAGAGACGAGATTGGACAACTACCCTCTAGTACAACCCTCTTTTTACTCAATACTCAAGGTCCTGAATCTCTTTGCACTCTTTCATGCATCCAGCCCATAACACCCTTCATTAATTCCTCAAATACCTCCAGTTTTCCATTGTCCAATCCCCCAAATGGGAGCCCAGATCCGAAAACACCAAACTTCTTCCAAGCCCTCTTCACTAAGGCGGGCACTGCTTCTGCTCGCATCGTCATTCATTGTGCATATCACTACTCTACTTGTACCCAGTTAACTCGCAGCTTCCTGTCTTCACACACTCTACTGAGCTTCTACATCAGACAACACAGCTTCTCCGAACGGGATTCCGGCACAGTAAGTTAGAAAGTGATCAATAAGACTAGTACAAAAGATTTGTTGCAGATGTTTGTGGATAATTTCGAATTTTGTTGAGGATGCCGCATGATTTTGATCATTTTTCCGGCAACATCTTTCCCCGCAATTCTCTCGTCTACGATTTCACCGCTAAACTTTGTTTCTGATACAATTTAATTTGGTTGACCCCTCAGTTTGACTTGTGTGTTAAGAATGGGTATCTTCCTCCTGACAAATATAATAACGGGCGTCTTCAAACATTTAGCATCAACTTATTAAACGAAAACCAGTTCGAGATGGGCATTGATTATTCATATTACCATACCGATTTTTTCAATAGATTACACTGTGTTATTATCTGCAAAATACAGGACAACTTGTCGCTATTTGGTATTCACAATATCATTGATATAAATAGGAAAAAAATAAGGTTCACGGACCGACCATTACGGTTCCATACATTAAGCGTACCGACGGAAGATGATGTTCATTCTCATTAACTTGGTGTTTCCATCAACATGAAAATGTTTCTTCCAACTCCTGTCGCTGGAACTGACACCAAAGTAAGCATTCAAAACGATATTATTTGAATGGTAAGGTGTTGAAATAGCAGGTAAAACACAGGTGGGAGATTAATATTCTTCTGAGTTGGTCTTGGAACTATTTATACATCAAGTGTTAAGCTTCTACCGAGCAAGTTTGATATTTGAGTTACCCATGCTTTGATGTCACAGAAAATGGCCTCGTTCAGATCAATAGAAAATTATATCACTCCTCTATCGCTGACTATTGCCACACCATTTGTGAGGAATGTCTCGTGTGTAATAGCATTGCTCGGTCAAGGGCCGGCTGTAAATTGAACACACATGTGATGTGCTGACAATTCTCCCGTCCTTGCATTGCGTAAATATTCTATTTACAAATCCTCAAGTAGAAATAAGATTACTGGTCAATTCTTCCATCGCAGTGAATTCCAAGCCGAGACGTTTCCTAATCCCTTCTATGAATAAAGGAGATGTTTCAATTGCGCTCAATAGTGAAGATTGCTAGCGAGAACTTGAGCTATTAGCAACACTTAAATTTTGTTATCGGATATTTAATGCTGTGAATGTAACTGGAAGAACAACATGATAGTGTTTCCATCAAGAAAGTGTAATTTTGCAGAATAACAAATATGTCTACTGTTTTACTTCATGTAAATATATTTTCGAAATGAAAACACTATTTATATTACAAATACAGATTGCGGCAAAATATCAATTGACTTTCATTATAAAACAATATTCTGTATGTTGGTTTTCTCGTAACTTCCCTGTATCCTGCTATCACCGCCGAAAGAAATGCCTACGTCGTGTCAGGCAAAGCTAGACCATTTTAGATATCGAATGAAAAACTGTCTTGCTAGCAGATTCATTCCAATTTAAAGATCCTCTTTTAGTTAAAATAAACATTTGTGCGTACAAATATCAAGGGGCAAAATGACTTGAGTGAGAGTTATATAGACGAGCTACTGTAGTCGAGAGAAGAATTGATGGGGTCTTTGAAAAAATCCAGGTGTTCCTTGTTTATACACAGAACTGAGAGATTTGGGCTTCTGTGCAGTGATGTGGAAGGTGCATGACATTTGTCGCAAAGGTTGCGCGGCATATGTCGCATGGGAGGTTCAGAGAATGTGGCGCAGGAGAGGCGCAGGACATATGTCTAGAGGAAGGCACAGGGCATACGTTGCACGGGAGGCTCAAGCCATGCGTAGTAGGGGAGGCGCACATCATGTGTCGCAATGAAGGCGCATGGCATGTTTCGCAATAAAGTTGCAGGACATGTATCGCAAGGGGGAGGGTGCGCAGGGCATGTGTCGCATGAGAGGCGCTGAGCATGTACGGCAAGTGAGGCACAAGGCACGAGTCGAAAGGTAGGCGCACGACATGTGTTGTAAAGGAGGCACAGTGCACGGGTGGAATGGGTCGGGAGGCTGCATGCACAGAGCTGGTGCCGCAAGGGAAGCTCATGTTATTCATCGCAAGGAAGGCGCAGGGCATATGTGTTGGTACGAAGGTGCATGCCTTGTGACGCAAGGGAGGTGCAGAGCATGTGTTACCATGAAGAAGCAGAGCACGTGTCGCGATGGAGGCCTCGGTTATGACTGGCAATGGAGGCGTAAGTCATGTGTCGCAAAGGAGACACTTGACATGTGTCGTAATTGAGGCGCAGGGCATGTTTCTCAAGGAAAGCGCAGGCATTTGTTGTAGGAACCTCTCCGTGTGATATTTGCTTTGTTTAGATCTTCAATTGCCATATCAGATTTGATGGGAAATTAATTTACAGGTACTGTAGGTCATTACCACACTTGCTCGGCGGAGGAGAGCGACAGGTCGCTGTTCATTCCTGGTATCTAGTCCAGACGTACATTGAGCGGCGGGCCGATGCGCAGGCTGCTCCGAGCCTCTGCCAGCGTATGGACATTTGTAGACGTCAATGTAGTATTCGTTACTTCTCATTCTTAAACCAATAGGAAAACTTAGAGCGAACGGAGATTTGAAGAGATAAAATCTTGTCTAATACTGACTTACAGATACAGACACTATAGGCCGCATCTCCCAGAAAAGGGGGCGGCCGACGGCAAGGCGCACCTCACACTCTTCTCATAAACTGGCACTAAAACAAACCTAGGTCTTTTGCGTTAAAGGGTCTGGTCGGGAGACCTCGCAACACACATTCTGGGTCAGGAGTGCGGTCCAAAGTCAGTGTCGGCAGCAGGGCCCGTCAGTTAAACTAGTGTACCCTTGCCGCGTCATATAGTGACCGCCATCCCCCCCCCTCGCCCACTACTTTGACTTTTCTCGACGCAACGCCAAGAGCGAGAAAACACGTCCTTCTTAACGTCTGCTTCACGTCATTCATTCATCCACACTTTGGTCTAACACTAGCCCACGTCCACTCTCCTCCGTCTCCCCCACCCTTTTCAAAAATTTCACATTATCCATTCTCTCCATGTGCCTGAACCATCTCAGAATGCGTGAATCTACTCTGTCCTCTAACTTTTTCCCCATCCCTGTTGAACTTCGGATAACGTCGTTGTTGATCCTGTCTCGCAACGTCACTCCAGCGATGCTCCTTAAACATTTAATCCCTAAAGCATTCAACCTTCTTCGCTCTCAATCGCGCTCGCACCCTCAAAGTTTCAGCTTCGTAGAGCACAGTTGGGACAGCTACCCTCTCATACAACCCAATATTTGCATCCATCCCCAACGTCCTACAGCTCATTACACTCTTCAGCGCACCCATCACTTTGCACCCTTCCTTCACTCGAGACTTCATCTGCGTTTCTACCTGTTTAGTCTTCGCCGCATGAGACCGCAGGTACTTAAACACCGAACCTCCTTCAATAACTCTCCATTTAGGAGGACACTGATTATGCTTGCATCGATAACCCTTGGACATCTCAAACCTCTATTCCTACCCATGTTTACTCGCAGCTTCCTCCTTGAACACACTCTGCCAGACTCCGACACTAACCTACACAACTTCTCTTCAAAATCCGACACCAATGTCGTACCATCCTCAAACAGTAGCTGACTCTACTGCCAATTCCACTTATTTGCTCTCACAACCTCCCTGGCCACTCCATCCATGTAGAGATTGAACAGCCAGGGAGACATAACACAGCCCTGTCTCAGTCCCCCTTTCACTGTGAATCAAGCATTCACATCGCTCCCACTGTGACATATGCTCTGCTGCCAACATAGAAACACTAAACCACTTTAACAGATTTCCACATACTCCATACAGTCCCAACACCTTCCACAGAGCTTTCCTGTCGACCCTGTCGTACGTCTTATCCAGGTTCATGAAGGCCAGAACACATTCTTTCCTTTCGCAAGGTACTTCTCACAAACTTGTCTCACTGCAAAAATCTGGTCGGCACACCCTCTACCACTCCCGAAGTCACATGGTTCCTCGTTAATTGCACTATCCGTACTGTCTCTAATCCTCTTAATTAGCACTTTCTCGTACAACTTACCAACAACACATAACAAACTGATGTCTCTTCTGTTGCAGCACTCATTTTCATCTCCTCTGCTCTTATTAAGAGGAGCAATGCAAGCGCTGAGCCACTCGGTTGGCTCCACGACCTATACAAAACATAGGTTCAGTAGCCTCAACAATAATTTAACTATCGTTACACCCTCCTTCATAACACACTCAGTAGCAACGCCGTTCAAACAAGGGGGTTCCCCTGCTTTCATCACCATTACCACCTCCCGCTTTTCTTCTTTAGTATGCCCGCAACATGTCTCTCTACCAACATCGACCTGCTTGCACCACCACCCACAGCAACAATGTCAGCCTCGCTGATACTCGGAACACCTCTTCCGTACATCGCCACTTCCCACCAACAACAGGGCCATTCTCATCTTTCACCACCGCTTCCTTTCCGGTCTCTAATTTTTCACCGTCTTCACCTCTTTCCAAAACAGCTTTTTGTTCACCTCAAAATTCGTGCACAACCGTCTGCCCCACCTGGCATCAGCGTCTCTCTTTTGACGGAATGCAAATAATGTGATCAATTTACGGATTACGACAAACAAATTAGTGTATTATCGTACTGTGCAGGCCTGGAACGAACTGAATTGTTAATTCTAGCGATATTACGAATGACTAGTACCACTAGCGCAGACTAGAAGTGATGCCCAAATTTGAGGGCTGCCAGCGGCTTCATTGCTTCAGCAGATGTGGCTGCCTGCTTCTGCGGCTGCTCTGTTTCCACCGTGCCAACTCAGTAAGGGTGGATTAATCTCCAATTGCTAGCCAAGATTTTTGAAGCTGTTGACGCAATTACTATTTATCTCAGCATGCCGTGAACGGTTTCAGATTGTTTGGAATTTTGATTACAAAAACATTTCTGTCAGTTGATGTTGGCAAGGGTTTCTCATTTTTTTGTTTTTATCTTTCGACCTTATCATTCGCTTTTTAAAAGTCGAGATATATAAGTTTATTTGGTGACATTGCCGAAAAAATAAATGAGGTTTCAGTAGTTCAATTCGTCTGTGAGACAGACTACCGGTTAAAGGGGTGGGGACGAATCGTTTATGCATTCCGGACAAAATGTGTCAGACTACTGGTTGAATAGGTCATAATGTTGTAGACGACCTGTTGAAGGGGTGGGGTTGGGGTATTCAAATAGTCCAGACCTAATGTACTCGTAAGTAGGTTTCGTACATTACAAAATGCTGGCTCTATTGATGTCCCAACTCAAAGTCGTTGAGGCGGCAGAGCTCATCTGTTGAGGTCACCGAGTGTTGAGTATATTCATTGGCCGCAGCCGCTAATGCTGCAGATTACACATTCTCGATCATGAGCGACACAATAGCAATACTTAAGGGCTTTGTTTTGTTCATAAGCAACACAATAGCAATACTTAAGGGCTTTGTTCTGTTCATAAGCGACACAATAGCAATACTTAAGGGCTTTGTTCTGTTCATAAGCGACACGATAGCAATACTTAAGGGCTTTGTTTTGTTCATAAGCGACACAATAGCAATACTTAAGGGCTTTGTTTTGTCACCTTGCAATCTCGATTACGTAGTGCTTTAATGAGACACTTCCTTCCAGCGAAGACGGAACAGTTCGATTTGATTGAAGGCTGTGTAATGTCACCCTGCAATATAGATAACGTAATGCTTTGATGCGAGGCAGGATTTGTGTTGTTTTGCAGTACGAACTCAGACTAATGAAACACTTATGCCCAAACGAATAATAGTAAGGCTGTTTATCAGTGAGTTTATCACATTTTGATATATTGATTAGTTGACACATTTTGATATTCATATTGTGGCTAAAATTGGAAGGTTCTGCTTATCAAGTTGACTCCCTTCGGGTTATCGATCGCAATCGCATATTCATCAAACGCTAGGAAGCTGCAGACCTTTCATCGAAGTTGTAGTCACATATTTTAGGCGACTTCATGTAAACCAACCTACACCATGCAGAGCTGTTCCAATTAAACGACTTGTATGAACCTTCCACAGCGCTTTCCAGACTTTCTCTACCTGAATTCGGTAATCTTCTCTCCAACTCTGTTCATTTTAAGGTTTTGTTTATTGCCTTTTCTGGTAATTTTGTTATGATAAATTTGTTGTTGCTCCAGGTCAAGGACAAGTAGCCTTAACCTTATAAGACACAGAATATAACACAACGATCCCCCGACTTGCGCCGGAACCTTTATCTGATAAGGGTTTATTTTCCCTCTCTAATAGGAATAGCATAGCTGCAAGAATATCTCATTCAGTGTTCAGTTGTGTAAACCAAAACGATTCGCGTCCCCTTAAATTCGCACCGAGACATTAATAAAAAAACGTGCCTCGCTAATTCTTTTCCATATGTTTTCTGTTTGCAGCCCTGTCTAAAATTGGTCTCTGTCCATCCAGGTCCCTCACGTGGGCGCAGGGCTGCTCAACTCTCTGGCCGCCCGCACCGCCTCCACCAAGCGGGCGCGGGCCACCCAGACTGGCACCTCAACCTACACCGGCCAAGCATCTCCAACGCTGCAGGGACAGACTGACCAGTCTCTGGAGGGTGGCACTGCACAAGACGTGGCCGATCCAGCAGAAGGAACGAGATCAGTAGAGCCGATCCCGAGCTGCTGTCCGACGGAGACCATCGGTGTCTGCAGCAAGTGTAAAGCAAAGAACCTTTACAGCGTGTGCCTGCATCCTGTGCCACTAGGAGGTGACTCGTGTCCCCAGAAAGGCTCAGAGGGTGGTTCGTGTCTTCAGAAAGGCTCAGGTGGTGGCTTATGCCCTCAGAAAGGCTCAGGTAAGAGCGACAACAAGAGCGGCATCGGGATCCACGCCAGCACCCGGGTACCCCATCTGGCGGACGCGTGGTGGGAACAGGTCATCCTCGAACACTGCGTAGGTCCTTCGCCGCTCCTTTCCTACTCCCATCCACTTGCGAGTGGGGCGGCGGAGGGGGAGGCCGCCCTGGCAAGCATGGAGGCGGCGGGAGGCGGTCGGGGAACGGGAGAGGGGGGAGGTGGCGGACGGGGAAGCACTTCACGAGGATCGACGAGCAGCAGTTCATCAGGGCCAGGTGAGAGGGCCTGACAGTCTCAGCAATAGTTCTTTAAGGTCAGGTGAGAGGGCCAGTCAGTTTTAGCATTAGTTCTTTAGGGCCAGGTGAGAGGGCCAGTCAGTCTCAGCATTAGTTCTTCAGGACCAGGTGAGAGGGCCAGTCAGTCTCAGCATTAGTTCTTCAGGGCCAGGTGAGAGGGCCAGTCAGTCTCACCATTAGTTCTTCAGTGCCAGGTGAGAGGGCCAGTCAGTCTCATCATTAGTTCTTCAGGGCCAGGTGAGAGGGCCAGTCAGTCTCAGCATTAGTTCTTCAGTGCCAGGTGAGAGGGCCAGTCAGTCTCAGCATTAGTTCTTCAGGGCCAGGTGAGAGGGCCAGTCAGTCTCAGCATTAGTTCTTC
>SDVV010037250.1:0-10860 GCA_016164225.1 Gammarus roeselii
ATCGATCCCTACGGGGGAGCCTATTATGACTCACGTTGAGGCTCTGGTGGAAATGAGGCTCAAATCAAATCAAATTCAAGTGACATTCAAACTAAAGCATTCTTTTTGTGGGCAGAATTTGTAGAAAGAGGAGCGTCTTTCAATCACTCCGAAGGCCCGGTCATGGGAATGTTTTGGTCGAGCTTGCCATGAGCGAGACAGATACAGTCATGTGCCATGTTTGGTTGAGCCTGCCTTGAGCGAGAGACAGATACAGCCATGTTCCTTGTTTGGTTGAGTCTGCCTTGAGCGAGAGACAGATACAGCCATGTTCCATGTTTGGTTGAGTTTGCCTTGAGCGAGAAACAGATACAGCCATGTTCCATGTTTGGTTGAGCCTGCCTTGAGCGAGAGACAGATACAGCCATGTTCCTTGTTTGGTTGAGTCTGCCTTGAGCGAGAGACAGATACAGCCATGTTCCATGTTGGTTGAGTTTGCCTTGAGCAAGAAACAGATACAGCCATGTTCCATGTTTGGTTGAGCCTGCCTTGAGCGAGAGACAGATACAGCCATGTTCCTTGTTTGGTTGAGTCTGCCTTGAGCGAGAGACAGATACAGCCACGTGTCATGAATTTAATGTCCTTACAACAAAAGTTGTGAAATTGATTATGAAAAAAAATACTCCCACAAATATAATTTACCTTGTTCATCGGAATTTTGTAATCATTTACTGACTCTGTTTAAAACTCTTCTATGGTGTTTGTACTCCCCCAATATTTATGAATATTTCCAATTTACGCCTTGAAAGTGGCTTAACATTGTTTATATACATAAATAGGCCGTAATAGCAGCACGATTTTGCTGTTATTCCAATGACTTCATCACACTCCTTCGCTCGTGTGCAACGCCATTCTTGAGTGCTTAGCTGTCTTCGTAGAGACGAGTGCAGAAAGCTGGTCAACGTGTGTCACTTATTGCAATGGGACGGGAAAGGTGTTATGTCACTGCCTCCAATGACGACTCAACTGGAGGGCAGTTTGACACGCGTCAATTAGCAATGATAAATTCATGTAATCAGACAAAGTAATAACGGTTATCTATCATAATAAAATGTCGAATTATACATCGTGGCCTTCCGTATAATGGGTATTTTGATTTTTTTTCGAAACTATTGAGATATTCGAATCCGTGCTGAGGTTTTATTGCATAGGCGTAGTCGCGAATGTCAAAATTGAATGATGTACACTGATGTACACAATTAATATATGTTAAATTTTATCCCATCCATCATTATTAAATCTATTATTGCTGGAGTTCATTCATCTTTAGTGTACAGTCCCTTTCGAAGTTGGCTGTTAATAAATGTGTATAATTGTTGATAAGGTGATATTGAAGGTCGGCCGGGTGCGCTCTATCGCCCTCTTATCTAGCCATGGATTAATTACCATCAGCACAAGTAACCATGTACTCTTCAGAAGGCTTCGTGTTTCCAATGGGTAAAATTCACTTATTAATGAGAGACTGCACATTAATTAGAGGCCGTAAATGCAGCCTGTCAGGTGTCTGTTGTGACGGCGGTTCAGTTTTGGTGTTAAGACATTTCATCAAACCTAATTACGATGACATTCAACTATCTTCTGATTCGAGGCTCTCGAGTCCGAGGCTCTCCAGTCCGAGTGGACTGGAGAATTTGTAAGTTCAATCCCACTCACGACATTGAAATAGATGTTTTTAAAGAGCCGCTGTCCTAACTTTAGTGATCACCACTAGTAGAAGATAGTATATTTTTTAACTTGGATACTTTTCATTTGTTCAAAGGCAATACATTTTTTATTTTGCGAAAAGAACTTCTTAAGGGAAATCGAGGCGTCGCCCTCTTCTTTGTTCTTTTTGCCACAACAACGAGGAACATATCTGGCGAATGTATTGGAAAGTCACCACCATGCAATTTATTTTGTTGCACTAGAAAATTGTAGATGTGTTAAAAGATGTATGTATAAATATTCCACGCATTTGATCAGACGGAACTGAGAGATTTGATGTTATGAATAACCCTTTGATTTTTTTTTGAACGACGCAAATGCTCAAATTGAAGAGGTGATAACACGGAAACAATTTGTTTTAATCGCCAGCTAATGTTCAGCTTCACACAATGCGTTACATGTATCTAACAAAAGTGACTGCTGCGAAACAAATTGGAAACAGAAGCAAAACAGTCGAAATTTCTGAAACATGTCCATGGCAGTTGGAAAATTGACACCCTCGACTTGTTGTTGACGGTTTTGAGCCGACGAGCCCGTCGTGGTTTTTGGCTCCTCTTCCCCTAAGCTCGCCACCGCCGTATCATGTTTATCCTCTGAGGTGCTAACTCTCTCAGGCGCCGCTCGTGGGCAGCGAATTGACACCCAGCATCAGCTGAAATTGGTCTCATTAGAAGTGGTGTAGTCTTGCCATTGGGCAACACTTGTTCAGCGACAATGCTGCAGCTGTGACGTCACACATTCACGCGTCACTTCAATTACAACTCCCAACACAATTCCAATGGGACGTAATTTAGCAGATGTTCTTAATTTAACTTCAAAGAGATTACTTTTTTAGATGTTGTTTCTTTGCATACAAATTCAAAATTGAACATGTATTATAAAAAAAAGAACAAGTATCTTCTTATAATGTGAAAGGGTGTGTCTGGCGTTTGTGTCTTTTGTGACAATTGAAAATTGTTGCAAGCGCTACCACTCTTTGGGTGAAGTTAACAATTTTGCTTTGCATAAAACGAAGTCTCACTGCAAAGGTAAATTACATCTATTCTCTTATTACGCCCTGCTTGAGTGATGGAAGAAGTAGCATTTACAGTGAAACCGCGCGTTAGAACACAGTGATACATCGCACCTCGCTACTCTATCGTGAGCAGGACTCTTCGCAGGAAAATATGAAATAACTATTGCATTACGATAACAAATAGGCACTACATATTTATTGGGCTGCATATTATAAAGATGTTGACGTCATTCCTCCCATTACAGCTACATCACAAAACACTGTCGAGATTATATCCCCTCTGCAACTCAGTTACTGTATACCTTTTCACTCTGGCGCCATCCTACCGAATGGGCACTAATTATTATCTTAAAGATTATGCGTAACGCTTGCAAAAGTTCATCGACCCCGGGAGCCTTAAAGAGTGTTCCGATTAAAATTACGTGATTTAAGGATATAGAATTTAAATTTTAGCTAGCCATAATAACAGGTTGACAAATTACAGATGATATGTACCAAGACTTAGAGGGAGCTGTTCTGAAGGTATTATTTGCCACTTAGATATACTCAATGTTAACTTATAACCAAGAATAGTGAATAAATTTATATTTGCATCTCAGCAATCAATGCACATTGTTGGAGGACATTCTCTATTCTCCATTATTCAATTGTTGTGACAATAAAACGTTGTTTTATAAGAATAGGATTATAAAGTAAAGTTCACTGACAATTACTTGAGCAGGACAATTGACTTCTTCAAACATACACTTCAGGAGAACCTGCGAGTAGAACATTTCCAAAATGAGGTTGTATATTATACTTTGTCACGTGTTTGGCTTCTAACTTCGACAACTTGGTTTTCTCGCACGACTGGAATCCGTGATCGTCGAGCCCTACGGGGGAGCCTGTTATGATTCGCGTTGAGGCTCCGGTGGAAATGAGGCTTGAATCAAATCAAATCACGTGCTTGGCACACGAAATCATAAAATTGTGAAACAGATTGCATAGGTAGTTACCATGACATGTTACATGGACATGACATGTTACATTAACATGACATGTTACATTGACATGACATGTTACATAGGTAGTTACCATTACATGTTACATTAACATGACATTTTACATAGATAGTTACCATGACATGTTACATTAACATGGCATGTTACATAGATAGTTAACATGACATATTACATAGGTAGTTACCATGACGTGTTACATTAACATGACATGTTACATAGGTAGTTACCATGACATGTTACACTAACATGATATGTTACATAGGTAGTTACCATGACATGTTACAATACCACGACATGTTATATAGGTAGTTACCATGACATGTTACATTAACATGATATGTTACACAGGTAGTTACCATGACATGTTACATTAACATGACATGTTACATAGGTAATTAACATGACATGTTACATTAACATGACATGTTACAATGGTAGTTAACATGACATGTTACATAGGTAGTTAGCATAACATGTTACATTTGCAGAGGATAAAAACACATCTCAATGAACCATTTATAGAAATGGGTGCTATAATTGAACAGGTTCCTACGCCTATGAGAGAACAGGAAATGGGTGCAATAATTGAACAGGTTCCTACGCCTAAAAGATTACACAAAATGGGTGCAATAATTGAACAAGTTCCTACGCCTACAAGATTACAGAAAATGGGTGCAATTATTGAACAGGTTCCTACGCCTACGAGATTACAGGAAATGGGTGCAATAATTGAACAGGTTCCTACGCCTACAAGAGAACAGGAAATGGGTGCTATTATTGAACAGGTTCCTACGCCTATGAGATTACAGGAAATTGGTGCTATGATTGAACAGGTTCCTACGCCTACGAGAGAACAGGAAATGGGTGCTATTATTGAACAGGTTCCTACGCCTACGAGATTACAGGAAATGGGTGCAATGATTGAACAGGCTCCTACGCCTACGAGATTACAGGAAATGGGTGCTGTAATTGAACAGGTTCCTACGCCTACGAGATTACAGGAAATGGGTGCTATGATTGAATATGTTCCTACGCCTACGATATTACAGGAAATGGGTGCTATGATTGAACATGTTCCTACGCCTACGAGATTACAGGAAATGGGTGCTGTAATTGAACAGGTTCCTACGCCTACGAGAATACAGGAAATGGGTGCTGTAATTGAACAGGTTCCTACACTTACGAGATTACAGGAAATGGGTGCTATAATTGAACAGGTTCCTACGCCCACGAGATTACAGGAAATGGGTGCTATAATTGAACAGGTTCCTACGCCTACGAGATTACAGGAAATGGGTGCTATAATTGAACAGGTTTCTACGCCTACGAGATTACAGGAAATGGGTGCTATAATTGAGCAGGCTCCTACGCCTACGAGATTACAGGAAATGGGTGCTGTAATTGAACAGGTTTCTACGCTTACGAGATTACAGGAAATGGGTGCTATAATTGAACAGGCTCCTACGCCGACGAGATTACAGGAAATGTGAGTAAATGAACCCGAAAATATGATGAGGAAATATCCTTGAAATTATGCGACTGAATCACATATCGTTAACACAATCAATTGCGTATGGACAGTAAAGTACAATTCAAGAATTTCTGCACTATCGTGCTGATCAGAATTAATTTTAGTTTCCGTTTCAAAGTACCTCTACTCAAACATGTAATTATATTTGTAGCAATGAAATTTCATTGTTATGTAGCTCCATGTTTCACAAGATGACGAGATTGTGTTGAGTTTCGGTATATTTGCCATTCCGTATTATTACGAAGGTTATGCGTAGGTTATTTCTCATGAAATAACCTACGCATAATCGGAACACATTTTTATGCTCTATTTACAATTGGTTAACATTTCATTTCGACCTACGTGCTTGGAGTAGACATATTTATCCTGGAAAGTATCATAGCACGCGTCTGGTCAACGTATAGCGTCCATTAATTAAACGTGAACCAGTGAGAAGTTGTTCATATCAGTTATAGAATCATTAGGATTTATTTCCGGTTGATAAATTGCGGTGTCATCTGCTGAAACGGCAAAGAATAACCTGTTGCTACTGCTTACAATGTCATTAACGTGCATAAGGACGAGGAAGAGGCTACGGCTTACAATGTCATTAAAGTTGATAAAGACGAGGAAGAGGCTACTGCTTACAATGTCATTAACATTGATAAGGGAGAGGAGAAGTCCAAGGATCGACCCTTGCGGCACACCTTTATTTACCGCACGGACATTCAAACTCACGAGGTGTTTTCTATCAAGATAACTTTTTCATCATTTTATCAATGAAAATAACTATGTAAAGCTGTTATTACGCTGTCCTAATTTCAAGAGTCAATCAATCAAAAGCTTTACTGAGGTCGATAGAAGTAGCTCCAGGGATTTTCCCACTATCGAACTCATCAGTACTATCTCCAGTGACTTTTAAGAAAGAATGCTCTGCATTCTTGGAAGCCAGGAAGTCATATTAGTTTTTGTTAAGTATGTTAGTAGATACAAAGTGATTATATATAGTATACCATAGACGATATTTTCAAACACTTAGCTAATGACGAGCGCGAGTGCATGAATGATAGTGCGATAGAATTGTTCGTGTCTGTAATACTTAGTTTTGTATAAATTGAAATAATTTTAGCGATTTTGGGTGCATCTGCTAATATTTTCCTCTGAAATGATTTATTGATGAGTTGGGTCAAAAGAGCTACAATAGCCCCAGATGTACAGAAGCTTCAATTACATTGGTTGGGATGTATATGGGTTGGGATGTTATCCCAGCCAGTGGTGCTTCAGCCCTGACAACTCGCTGCAAAAGGTCGACGGGACTTATCCAGTCGGCAACATCCCTGAAATTCGATGCCGACATGGACACCGGAATGACGCTGTTCAGAGCAATAATACGATCGCGCATGGACTACGGAGCCGTTGTCTACGGTTCAGCAGCCAAGACTACTCTCGACCATTGCAAACAATGCTATGCGTATCACAACCGGCGCGTTCCGCTCAACTCCAATCGAATCCCTTAACGTGCTCGCTAACGAACTTCCACTTCCACTCCGGCGAGACAAACTTTCGCTACAATACTATTTTAAGATTAGAAGTCTAATCAACAACCCAACAATTAGTCACATCACCAACATATCCGATAAGCGCCTTTTCGCGGCTGAAAATAATATATGCCCAGCGTTTTCCCTACGTGTGGACAACCTGTTGACCTCGCTAAATATCAATCGTAAGACTATTAAGCCTTAGTTTTCCTACTGAATCCTTCAAATTAGCACACCAACTCGGATGATCAACCTACCACCGGTCAACCTAGACCTGCAAGTGTACTCTTAAACAACTACTCCAACCAACGCGTATCGGCGAAAATTCCTAAGACTACTTATGGAAGAATATTTAGAGCACCGCCATATATACACTGACGGCTCCAAAACCGCGGACGGAGTGGGAGCCGCCGCTGTGTGCGGGGACATCCCACTCTTGGCAACCCTCCCACGAGAGGCCTCCGTGTTCTGTGCGGAGCTCCACGCACGCGAACTAGTCATCTTTATTGCATAAACAGATCGCTTCCCCAAATACGTCGTATTCTCAAACAGTCTGAGTGTCTTCACCCAGCTTAAAACACTGCACTATGAACATTTAGCTCTACGTAAAATGCAGCACAATCTCTTTGTGATGACCGAGACGAGTCAGGCAGTGGAATTCTGCTGGATCCCCATGCTCGCGGGAATAAAAGGAAACAAACTTGCGGACTCGCTTGCTAAACTAACGTCTACTCACCATGAACAATTTTTTGCAATACATTACCGGGACTGGTTCCCTATCATCAAATCCCATTTAATATCCCAGTGGGATGAAATGTGGCAAAAAGAGTGGACAATAAATGATTTTAGTCGAAGTTCACCAACAGAAAAAAAAGGATTAATCAACCGCTTGTGCACGGGACACACGTGGATAACTCACAACCACCTGATGGATGTCGACATGGGACCAAACGCACCACCTTGCCCTGTGGTCACCAAGTGGCTATCAGCGTGAAACACTTACTGATGGATTGCAACGCACTCGCGGCAGCCCGACGAGCTTTATTAAATCCCCCGTGCAACCTACAAAACCTACTCACAGACACAATCTACCGGAAAATGCTTATTGCTTTCGGAATACACACCGGACTATACGGAGCTGTCTACTAAACCCCAAACACTTGTGCATTACGCACAGAGATAACAATACATTTACGAAGATACGCGTTAACTCTTTACTTTCTTGTACGCGCTAGTACGCGAATAGGCCACAGTTGATATATGTACTTGATTTCATCTTGACAAGACTAATATTTTCGCACGCGAGGCCGTGCGAACTTACCTGAATCAATGACGGTCGCGCCCTACGGGGAGCCTATTATGACTCACGTTGAGGCTCCGGTGGAAGTGAGGCACAGATCAAATCAAGTGCGGCCACAGTTTTTCAAACCATGTACGATTGTGTTTACTTTGTTCTGGTCGGTAAGGCTAATAATATTGATCATAAAAATAATGATTGTAGTACAGGTTTTGTTTACAGCCATCATGAGCTCACTAGCACAATTGGACCATTCATCTTGAGCTTCAGCAGCAATGATGCAGAGAACTCAGACCACCGGTGTGGCCACAGTTATAAAACAACAGCACACAATAGCAGGCAATACAAGAAATGCGTAGTCATCCTACCTCTGTGTACAGCCCATCTCTCCAGCGCCTAAACAATGACGAACAAGAGAGTGCTAAACAATGACGAAGAAGCGAGTGCTAAACAATGACGAAGAAGCAAGTGCTAAACAATGACGAAGTAGCGAGTGCTAAACAATGACGAAGAAGCAAGTGCTAAACAATGACGAAGAAGCGAGTGCTAAACAATGACAAAGAAGCGAGTGCTAAACAATGACGAAGAAGCGAGTGCTAAACAATGACGAAGAAGCGAGTGCTAAACAATGACGAAGAAGCGAGTGCTAAACGATGACGAAGAAGCGAGTGCTAAACAATGACGAAGAAGCGAGTGCTAAACAAAGACGAAGAAGCGACATTTCATTAGAAGTAATGGCGACCCGAGTCATGATGCATTAAGGCTATAGGACGCTTTACGAAACAACACCTTGGGAAGGAAGTTGGGGAGAGGTTTTAGGCGTCACCACCTCAGGCTGCTAAGGTTCAACCTCACACAGTCGTGTTTGAAACTTTTGTTTTCTTGGGTGTTTCAAACACTTGGCTACTTGCAGAAGTTTTCTCTTCCCGGAGGATATGCATTAGTTTATATAGTATAATTTTACTTTTCTAATAAAATTACAATCGAAGGTGCTCCTCACTAATAAGTGACCCTCAAACAGAGGGGAAAAAATACCTTGATGTGATCTGACTGGTTTTCATGAAAGCCATTCACGTTGACTCCCCTTCAATTTTCTCATTCATATTGGAAAATATTTATCCACAGTGCATTATAATAAATCGAGTGACATATGATTTGAAGAACTGGATTTAACTTCTTTCCTTTCCAGCGAAGGAAGCTAAATCCAGCTCTTCAAATCATAAGTTACCCGATTTATGGTAATGCACTGCGGATAAATATTTTGCAATATAGCATGAGAAAATTGAAGGCGAGTCAACGATATTGGTTTTAATGAAAAACAGTCAAGGAAAACAAACTAGTTATTAATAACAATAGATTCACTAATTGTGACAAGGACACTATTGCTACTGAAATACTTATTGAAGGCAGTTGCAATCGCTTGTGGATCAGTGATGACGGTGCCAGGGACACTACTGCTAACTGCTACTGAAATACTTATTGAAGGCAGTTGCAATCGTTTGTGGATCAGTGATGACGGTTCCAGGGACACTACTGCTAACTGCTTCTGAAATACTTATTGAAGGCAGTTGCAATCGTTTGTGGATCAGTGATGACAGTGCCAGGGACACTACTGCTAACTGCTACTGAAATACTTATTGAAGGCAGTTGCAATCGTTTGTGGATCAGTGATGACAGTGCCAGGGACACTACTGCTAACTGCTACTGAAATACTTATTGAAGGCCGTTGCAATCGTTTGTGGATCAGTCATGACGATGCCAGGGACACTACTGCTAACTGCTATTGAGATACTTATTAAAGGCAGTTTCAATCGTTTGTAGATCAATCATGAAGGGTCCAGGGACACGACTTCTAACTGTTACTGAAATACTTATTGAAGGCAGTTGCAATCGTTTGTGGATCAGTGATGACGGTCCCAGGGACACTACTGCTACTGAAATACTCATTGAAGGCAGTTGCAATCGCTTGTGGATCAGTGATGACGGTGCCAGGAACACTATTGCTACTGAAATACTTATTGAAGGCAGTTGCAATCGTTTGTAGATCAGTCATGACGGGGCCAGGGACACTACTGCTAACTGCTACTGAAATACTTATTGAAGGCAGTTGCAATCGCTTTTGGATCAGTGATGACAGTGACAGGGACACTACTGCTAACTGCTACTGAAATACATATTGAAGGCAGTTGCAATCGTTTGTGGATCAGTGATGACGGTTCCAGGGACGCTACTGCTAACTGCTACTGAAATACTTATTGGAGGCAGTTGCAATCATTTTTGGATCAGTGATGAGGGTGCCAGGGACACCACTGCTTCTGAAATACTTATTGAAGGCAGTTGCAATCGTTTGTGGATCAGTGAGGACGGTGCCTGGGACACTACTGCTAACTGCTACTGAAATCCTTATTGATGGCATTGCAATCGATTGTGGTTCAGGGACACTACTGCTAACTGTTACTGAAATACTTATTGAAGGCACTTGCAATCGTTTGTGGATCAATGATGACGGTGCCAGGGACACTACTGCTAACTGCTACTGAAATACTTATTGAAGGCCGTTGCAATCGTTTGTGGATCAATGATGACGTTGCCAGGGACACTACTGCTAACTGCTACTGAAATCCTTATTGATGGCATTGCAATCGATTGTGGTTCAGGGACACTACTGCTAACTGTTACTGAAATACTTATTGAAGGCACTTGCAATCGTTTGTGGATCAATGATGACGGTGCCAGGGACACTACTGCTAACTGCT
>SDVV010037251.1:0-10860 GCA_016164225.1 Gammarus roeselii
CTAATTCCTTCACTAAAAACTTCATAAAAGCATACATCCTAATTCCTTCACTAAAAGCATACATCCTAAATCCTTCACAAAAAACAAACACCCTAACCAATACATTCGATATAAGATTCAAAGATCTAGTCATCCTTTATCTAATTCCTCCATAAATAACATATATCCTAAGTCTTATCTATCTAATACCTTCACTAAAAAGCGTAGATCCTAAATCATCCACAAATAATATACATAGAGTCACTAAATAAAGTGTTCATAACATTAACCTTGCCAATCAAGGGCGCAAGCCTGCTTCCATCCCGCCGTTCCCCCTTCCGTTCCCCTTCCGTCCCCCTCCCCTTCCGGTCTCCCCCGTCTGTTAGCTGGCCGCGGTAAACCAATTCCGGTACCCTACGCCCCCGCCCTTCCCAGTTTCTGCGCGCACCCCCGTACGCTCGGTGAGTCAAGGTGCATGCATCGCGTCCTACCCCGGTGAAATGTGAAATGTTATGTGCAAATTCCCGTAGACCGGACAAAATCCGTCGTTTGCGGCCACCAAAATGACTCTAGAATGCCGTTCTCGCGCCTATATTAACTACTCAGGGGCGACGGGTGTTGAGGATCAATGTGTACAGTAATTGGTGGAATATAGCATCCGAAAGAACACCTTAAAAGTAATTACAATAATAGCTCTTGGTAAGCAATGATTAGATATTCGGTTACTATGATTCGATCATCTATAATTTTGGCATTTAAAACAAAAAGGAAAAAAAAAGTTCCATACAACTTGTAAGCAATTTTACACACACACACCCACCCCCAATGAATTTCTGAAACTATTTTCGGCTCATTATGTATCATTTATTGTCGTTGCAAAACAAAAGATGTATAATCGTCATATAAAAAATCGTCCAAAGTTCATCCAACGACGATGAGCTCATCAAAACTATCCATCAAAATGACACATCAAATGAGTTACACAGTTTTTATGTCGACTGAGCCTCGCTCAGCACTGAGCGCAACAAACCATCAATGACCACAAATAACACTCAGTAGATGACTGCGACCACAAATAACATTCAGTAGTTGACTGCGACCACAAATACCACTCGGTAGTTGACTGCGACCACAAATAACACTCAGTAGTTGACTGCGACCACAAATAACACTCAGTAGTTGACTGCGATCACAAATAACACTCAATAGTAGACTGCGACCACAAATAACACTCAGTAGTTGACTGCAACCACAAATAACACTCAGTAGTTGACTGCAACCACAAATAACACTCAGTAGTTGACTGCGACCACAAATAACACTCAGAAGTTTACTGCAACCACAAATAACATTCGGTAGTTGTGTTATGATCAGCCTCCGCTAGCACATACATGGGACACAAGGGCTAACCGAACATTACAACGGGGGTTGAGTCGTGTCTGCCCGAGAAACAGTGTAGGCCTTAGGCCTGTTAACCCTAGCTTAAGTTACACGAAGAAATTCCTTGCCTTGCATATTTTTCAGTCCCCCTCCAAAGTACATTTAGAAAACAGGTGGTCCCATGTGGCATCGCATGACCAATAGACGTTGACTCGTGTAGTGTCATTTGGACATCCTGTTAAAATTGACAATTCAGTATTGTGTAGCCGGCATCCACTAACGTAGAAGGGTAGTGTTAAGCTCAGGGTTATCGTAAATTGTAACAAGGGATGGGAGGAGCCAACAAAATTAGTTAACGGCCTAAGTTTTTATCAGTGTGCCAATAAGGTCAAGGTTTCAAGACACCACGCCTCTTTGGGGAGGGGACCAAACGAAGAGTGTTTTCCTTATTGGAGGATCACTTCTTATACATAAACAAGGCCCTCCCATATTATTTTAGGGTGCAAGGATAAATTGTAGGGCATCTAACATTTTATTAGCAGAAGCTTCGGGTGGAGGGTGGGTTTTGCTTCACTTTGCGCTCGCTATTTGCGCTGCTCTGCTCTGTGATGTTCATTTACACTTTTGTTCCGTTGTGTCCGTTTATATCACCATCATTGACAGAGCTCGATTGCGAGTCACCTGTTGACATATTTCTTTGTTTTAATTCAAAATGATATTATAAAACAACTGGTTTAATCATTTGTACCCTTGCACCTTTTACTTGATTATAACAACCGAATATAAAAGTTTAGAACAGTTGACTGCGACCACAAATAACACTCAGTAGTTGACTGCAACCACAAAAAACACTCGGTAGTTGACTGCGACCACAAATAACACTCAGTAGTTGACTGCGACCACAAATAACACTCAGTGATTGATCGCGCCCACAACCAATACTCAGTGATTGGCCGCGCCCACAAACAACACTCAGTGATTGGCCGCGCCCACAAACAACTCTCAGTGATTAGCCGCGCACACAAACAACACCCAGTGATTGGCCGCGCCCATAAACAACACTCAGTGATTGAGCCCGTCCACAAACACTTAGTGATTGAGCGAGCCCACAAACACTCAGTGATTGTTCGCGCCCCAAGCAACACTCAAGTAATTGAGCGCGCCCACAAACACTCAGTGATTGTTCGCGCCCCCAAGCAACACTCAAGTGATTGAGCGCGCCCACAAACAACACTCAGTGATTGTTCGCGCCCCCAAGCAACACTCAAGTGATTGAGCGCGCCCACAAAGATCACTCAGTGATTGGACGCGCCCACAAACAACATTCAGTGATTGGCCGCGCCCACAAACAACACTTAGTGATTGGCCGCGCCCACAAACAACACCCGGTGATTGACGGCGCCCATAAACAACACTCAGTGATTGAGCGCGCAGACAAACACTCAGTGATTGAGCGCGCCCACAAACACTCGGTGATCGGCTGTGGTGCGGGGTCATTTATTGGGCAATTAAACATTTTAATTGACGGGTCTGGGATGTCCAACACTATCGGTTAGCCGGCATAACATTCCAGTGGTGGCAGGAGGGAGGGTCATGCCGTGATGTCATTCCATGACACGTGATGGTCATGCCGACACAGGTGATGGTCAAGCTGACACACATGATGGTCATGCCGACACACGTGATGGTCATGCCGACATGCGTGGTGGTCATGCCGACACAAGTGATGGTCTGCTGACACACGTGATGGTCTGCCGACACGCGTATTGGTCTGCCGACACACGTGATAGTCATGCCGAAACACGTGATGGTCATGCCGAAACAAATGATTGTCATTCCGACACATGTGGTTGTCTGTTATATCTTAAGATATTGAAGGCTGAGGACTTCTAGATAAACAAGGGTGGAATTATACATCTGATTTATTTGCAATTATACAATTTATACAAGTCGAGAAAATGGGAATCTAAGTTAGTTGTAAGAGGAGCTAGCACAGGCAAGTGACCAGTAAGTATGGGGGTTGAGTCAACACTGACTCTCTCAGACTATCCTTGCTGCTCCATCCATTTCACTTCCGGCACAAGCGTTGCCCATGACGTTATTGTCCCTGCACCAGGCGTCATCTTAATTGCTGTATGCACCCAAATGATTTCCGTTCGCTTCAGATCAGCTTGTTTGCTGCTCATAGGTTTTCGTACTATAAAATACCTCGTCAGACTATACTACCCGACCTTCCGGCCAGCGCATGTCTAATGTAATAGGGATGATATTGATGAGCGTCTACTTGTCGAAAATCTCTTTCGTTACGTCTTGACATAGCCCAAGTATGGGGACATGACACACACCACCTCCCTTTCCAAGAGGAGTTATACCGTACAACCGTGTTATTCACGACCGAATATTGGTCTCTATCATGTTCAGTTATATCATTTATGTTTACCATGCAACGTACGATTTATTTCCAGCTATGTATCGATCAACTGGACGACGTTCTCTTCCGGAACGTCTGGGTTGATCTTTATTTGGTATTTCCTGCATTGGTTCATTTTGTATAGCGGGTGTATCAGTCATTCTCTGTCTAGATTCATCACCGCATTCATACCGATCGTTCACAGATGCGTTGCCACTAGCATTCTCATCTTGCATCCGTAGCTCAGATTCTTTCCTTAGACTGTCTCTCCAGCATTCTTTCAGATAAATGTTCCCTTTAGTCTCGTCATCACGTTAATGTCTTTCGCTGAGACACTGAATGATTCCAAATATTTCATCATAATACGAGTTTAGTGGGTTCCAAGTCGTCTTTCGACTCTGCTAACGGCAGACGTAAAAGACAATCGCTAATACATTTTGATTCGCCAGGAATATGCACGATTGTGTAATTATATTTACTCAATCTCAAGTTCCATCTTTGTAGTCTTGTACTGCACTTGACTACCATAGCGTTTTCGCGTCCCATGTTTTAATAATGGTTTGTGCAAATTTGAAATCTGCCTCCCAATAAGTATTCACGGAATCTCCCAACTCCAAACATGACTGATAATGCCTCTTTGTCAATGGTAGCGGAATTCTTTTGGGCATTAGTTAATGTCTTTGAGGCAATTAAAAAGGCATGAAAGCCTAGTTGTGTTTTTGCAATAAAACTGCAACTATAACGTAGTTGCTAGCATCGGTCTCAATTGCTGTTTCGAGATTTGGGTCAAACGATTTCAATATTTCAGTAACTCTAAAAAGAATTTTAATGATCTCAAAACATGACTGATGACATTTCTCCCACACGAATTAAGCTTTTTTTAGTAGAGCGTACATTGGTGCGAATGCACTGCTGAAATTCTGAAGGAATCTGCCGTAATAAGTACACAATCTAACAAAACCCTGTACTTTTTCAACATTTGATGGGCAAGGTGCCTTTAAAATTGCTTGAATTTTCAGAGGGTTGGGTCTTGCCCCCTCGTTTGACAACACATGACCTAAGTACTCAACACTTTTCGTGAAATAACAGGACTTGCTGCTATTTATTATGACACCTGCGCCCTGTAAGGCTGTGAATATCTTGTCTAATGCCTCTAGATGTTTTTCCTGCGTTTTAGTATGCACTAACACACCATCCATATAACATATTGTATTGGGTACGCTAGAAAGAACTTAGGAAATGAAGCACTGGAATATTGCACAGGCTGAAGATATGCCAGATGGCAAGTAATTATACTGGAAAAGTCTCTCTGACGTATTAATGACTGTGTATTTTTTGGACTCAGCGTCTAACGGAAGTTGTAGGTATGCGTTTTGCAAATCAATACGCGAAAATACTTTTCCCTCTTCAATGTTCCCTAGCACGTAGTCAAGAGTAGGCATTGGATACGTTATCGTTTTTGTGAATTTATTGATAGTTAACGCGTAGTTGCCGCACATTCGTATCTTACCAGTCGGCTTTAAAACTGCCACAACGGGACAAGCAAAATAAGAGTGATCCAGTCTTTCAATTATTCCAGCGCTCTCCAAATTCGTTAGCTCTTCCTTTACAAGATATTTGTATCTGAACGGAACGCTTCGTGGTCTATAGAACATGGGTTTACAGTCGCTATCAACCTTTATCTTAATATTATATTTAACGTTGCTCCTGTAGTTAGGAGACAAAAAACTCACTGTACTTATTGAATAAATTGCATACAGTAACCGTTCTAACAGACGACAGTTCTTTGGGCATATTAACTGATAATCTGAACTTCTCACATAAATCACGACCGAATAATGAAGATAAGTTATCTTTTACAAGAAGAAAAGTATGCAATTTTCCCGTACCTTTTACATTTACCGCAAGCGCTGGTTGCCCAGTGAAAGTAATGGCATTGTTGCCGTAATCAATCGCTTTCTGGTACGTTTTGCAGATTTTAGCACTTTTAATGTCACGGATCATATTTTCTGTGATAATGCTTATCGATGATCCCTTGTCAAGTTCTAGTTTCACTGCTTGACCGTTTAATCTACACTGGACATGAAATGGGGATCATCCTATTTTACACTTGGCATCCCCTGCGTAGGCACTCCTAAAAATATATTCTGCCTACTGTTATCTTTCTTGCCTTTTTTCATGGCTACCCTACCAATGCTTACCGACGGATTCTTTGTACTGTCCATGCCTCCACGTAGGTCGCCGTCCTTTTTTGTTGGGCGGAGCCGCTTGTGGTCCTCGATCCGGGGCCACTCATCCTCAGCTTGGGAGAGTCCGCTGAAGCGATTCCTCACCTCCGTCACTTGTGGCTCCTTGTGGATCCTGGTTGAGGGTCTGTTCCGGATCTTCTTCACGGTAAAATAATCACTCGGGTTTCTTTCATTGGGTGGTGTGCAATAGTCCGCTTCGGCGATGCGATTTGCTTTATTTCGTGTGGTGTTGAAAGCTTTAGATCTGCATGTTTTTGCGACATGCCCAACTTTTCCACACTTGTTACACTTTAATTTGAGTGCAAAATACTCTTTCGCCAGGTGCTTTCCTTTAGCCATACACCTTATGCAGACGTAAGTTTCGTTCACTTGCGTCGTCGGATTGTCGTTTCCCTAGGTTTTCTTGAATATTTTTGATTGTTGGTCACGTCTTGGTGAATTTGAGCAGCGGTCCAACCTTGGTGAGTGCCGAAGCTTATTCTGGTATATTCTTTCCCCTGAGCGTGCCGGGACGATATTTTCTACGTCCCCCGACATTTGTTCGAGTGTTTTTGCTCATGTCACTGTGTCGTCGAAGCTTTTCTCTTCGCATTCTGTGACCAATGCTGTGATCAACCTGCTGGATTGCAATCCGGCTATAAATTGATCTCAAAGGAATCGACTTCGGCAACAGTTCTCGTATTCGCACTTGCTACACAATTCGTTGTGGGATCGAGCGTAACTCTCGATCGTCTCGCTGTCCCGTAGATTCCTCCTGATGAACTGTACCGACCCTCCGATTGTGGATTTCTGCATCGTGTATACTGTTGTTATAGTTGCCACCAACTCATCGTTTGTAGACACTTTTATGCTGTTCGGCTTTATTTTTTTGCTGAATTTGTGTGATCATGCTTCTTGCTAAGCATGATCCCAGCAATGATGCCTTTTCTCGCTCGTCGTCCTTTGCTGCTGTCAGGGGTCAGTAGTTTTGGAGATTATGCGTTTCACAAATAAATTACACTGAATTCTTCACCTCGTCGCCAGTTGTTACATCTTAAGATATTGAAAGCTGAATACTTCTAGATAAACAAGGGTAGAATTATATATCTGATTTATTTGCAACTATACAATTTGTACAAGTCGAGAAAATGGGAATTTAAGTTAGGTGTACGAGCACAGGCAAGTAACCAGTCGGTATCGGTCTCGAGTCAATACTGACTCTCTCAGACTATCCTTTGCTGCTCCATTCATTTCACTTCAGTCACAAGCGTGGCCCATGACGTTATTGTCCCAGTACCGGGCGTCATCTTAATTGCTGTATGCACCCAAATGATTTACGTTCGCTTCAGATCAGCTTGTTTGCTGCTCAGAGGTTCTCGTATTATAAATTACCATGTCAGACTATACTTCCCGACCCTCCGGCCAGCGCATGTCTTATGTAATAGGGATGTTATAATGAGCGTCTACTTGCCGAAAATCCCCTTCGTTACGCATTGACATTGCCCAAGTATGGGGACATGACATTGTCATACCGACACACGTGATGGTCATGCCAAAACACGTGATTGTCATACCGACACACATGATGGTCTGCCGAACACGTGTTTGTCTGCCAACACACGCGATGGTCTGCCGACACACGTGATGGTCAAGCTTATAAACATGATGGCTAAGCTGACACACGTGATGGTCATACCGACACACGTGATGGTCTGCCGACACACGTGATGGTCTGCCGATACACGTTTTGGTCTGCTGACACAAATGATGGTCACGCCGAAACAGGTGATGGTCATGCCGGAACACATGATTGTCATACCGACACACGAGATTATCATACCGACACACGTGATGGTCATGCCGAATCACGTGATTGTCATACCCACACACGTGATGGACTGTCGAACACGTGTTGGTCTGCCGACACACGTGATGATCTGCCGACACACGTGATGGTCTGCCGACACACGTGATGGTCATGCCGAATCACTTGATAGTCATGCCGACACACGTGATTGTCATATCGACACACGTGTTATAACACTCCGTTTTTACGCTAATAATATGTAGCCAAACTGTGAGATTCTCACGATGCGAGCGGCTGGATTAGGGCTAGCCTCCCCGATTTTGCTTCTTCCAGCAAACAGATGTGTGCCCTCGGATTGAGTTACTCGTCGAAGACCCGTCGTATAATGGAAGGTCATTTGTGCCTGTCAGAGCTGACCTCCTCCGATTTTTGCTTCCTTCAGCAAACAGATGTGTGCCCTCGGATTTTTTTACTAGTCGAAGACCCGTCGTATAATGGGAGGTCATTTGTGCCTGTCTGTTGAAAGGAGATCAGCTGTTCTGGTGATCGATATAGGGGTAGCACCAGCTGGCTAGGTATTTATTCTATATTGCCTTCATAGCCCTGTATGTATTACCAAAATGAAGGAGGAGTCAGGTTTCGGTAAGCTAATAAGAGAAATGGAACCGGGGGGACAAGCCCCTCAGAGGTTGACGAACGGTGGGGCTACTCCCTGATTGGACGTTTTATATAGCAGCTATCGCTTCGTGGCAGCGAGTCGGAGAATCAGGGGCACCTCTCGATAGACGGACAGTGTAGAGTTGGGCACTGTAGGGTAAACTTCTGAATCACAGCGCACCGTCTCTGATTGTCTATTTTAATCGTTTACAATAATTAGCCTCCGCGTTACGGCAATTGTAAACTTATTCAGATATCATAACAGCTACACAATATCAATCATATACCTTGACTTGTAGCTGCTCTTATTATAGTATCACAATCCTTATTCATGCTTTGTGAAGTTCCCTGTTCACTTGTTATTGTTACCTTATTTTAAATAATATCAAAAAAACGTCTTGTCTCCAGTACAATCTTGCTCCACCTTTAACGTATTTTAACAACCTTTATATGCAAGATCACAACACACGTGACGGTCAGCTGACACACGAGATGGTCTGCCGACACACGAGATGGTCTTCCGACACACGGGATGGTCTGCCGACACACGTTATGGTCATGCCGAAACACGTGATTGTCATGCCGAACCACGTATTGTTATACCGACATGCGTGATGGTTGAGCTAACGCACGTGATGGTCAAGCTGACGCACGTGATGGCCATGTCGACACACATTAAGGTCGTGCCGACATCCGCTATGGTCATGCACACACAGAAGGCTATCAAGCAAACGCACGTGAAGGTCATGCAGACACACGTGACGGTCATTCACACACGTGATGAGCTTGCTGACACACATGATGGTAATGTCAACACTCGTGACGGTGATGCCGTCACACGTGATGGTCATGACGATGGAGGAGGGCAAATGATGATCGTCGTAAAAGGGGGGGGGGAGTGAATGATGCACCTTCAGTTTGATATTGTTAAACTGAGATAGGTGACAGGTGTGTGCCAATATCAACAACACGAGATTTATAGTTTAGTGATTACCATAAATGTGTACATCATATATGAATAATGCGAAATGTATTTAGGAAGAACTTTGTATCGCAATGCATTGAATAACCACTGAGTACTATCACTGAAGCCACCGTTTACACCCCCCTGCGAGAGAATGAAACAGAACTATTTAAACACATTTAACTCACACAATGGAACACAGATGGATTAGCTGTATACTAACATAAATGAAGACAAGTTAACTGATATCAAACCGTGGATAACAATGCGCATGACCTTGCACAATATCAAGGTCTTTTATGGCTAGGGGTGACAATAAAACAGGAACAACCAGACCAATTCAATGTCCAAAAAGGCCCACCTTTCTTCTTGCGTTCGGGATACAAAGTGATGTTTCGATTCGTAAGCCAACCCCGAAAGCCCCACAATATGGGCGTGTCTTGCTCTATTGGACTGTCTAGTTACAGGGCGGCTCTGCTGTTTAATTGTTCCCTCACAGGATGCGAGTTTCACTCCGTTCCTCTCTTCTTATTGGTCCCACAAACAATGTCGGCTACTATTGCCCCTGAAAACGGGTTATCAAGAGCTATTGGACTCGTCACCCTTATGAGAATAAACACATGGCCCCTGTATTTTCACAATAGGAGGGCATCTTCGCATGAGATTACGGCGACGCGCGAGAGCTGTGCTATTAACACATGCAGAACACGGTCCAGGCGCCCTTCTCAAAGGGTGATACTTCACAATGTCCAAAGACGAGTAACATAATAAGAGGGCAACCTGCTGAGTGACTAAGGTAAAACAATGTAGAGGGTTGATAGAAAACACACAAAAGGGACCTACACAAGGATTCCTTGGCAAGTGACAACTATGATGCGGCGAGGAAATTAAGATATACAGATTATATAAAAAAGCTAAACAAAAAGTAAATACTTGAAACGGAAAAACGGAGTATTATAATACACACGTGATGGTCCCGCTAATACACGTGATAGTTGTGTCGACACACGTGATAGTTGTGCCGACACACGTGATGGTCATGCATAGATCCCGTGCCATGATGCTCATGGTTCATGACACTAGAACAACTATGCTCGGATCATGTAGTAATATCATACACGTCAATGTGCGTCTAACAAGTTCACGTGATGGGTCACTAAGATCATGATGCCCATTTGTCCTACTGTATGTGAGCGTAAACCCATACACTATTGCTGCACGAATCCCGCACGTTATCAGACCGTACTGAGGCAGTCTCTGGTGATGCCAGGATGTAGCTAACGGTCGCAGTCTCTGAAACCCAACCTCCTTGATTGCTGCTGAAACACTAACATGAACTCTAAATGTTGATGAGCCACATCAGCCAGAGTCACAGGTTTTAAGAACACTGGTGGGGTAGCTGCTACTGTGTGTGTGTGTATGTACGTGTATATTA
>SDVV010037252.1:0-10860 GCA_016164225.1 Gammarus roeselii
CTCTATAGCAACGGGTTAAACTCCTGCTATTGTAACCCCAACGGGTGATAAGAGGCGGCAATTAGAGGAGCCCTGTGGCGGGTAAGTTGGAATCATGCTACCCCAACCCCCGCGTGTCGTAGAAGACGATTAATAGAGCGGACCGAGGGGGCTAGGGGTCCTTTCCACTGTAAATTTCCCCTCTAAGGCAGCAAGACGAGCGGGGGCAGGAGAAACTCACTCCTCTTCGAACCCTATTGTTTTGGGTCTCTGAATGTACGTGGTTGTAGTATAGATGAGGCTAGGAGGAGAGTGATTGGCGAGATGGTTGTGAGGAAGAAGCTTGATGAAGCTTGATGACACGGGCGAATGTGAGTTTGGCGTGGTGCATGGATGAAAGTCGGCGGTGGAGGAATTATGGTTGAGCAAGAGGAGCTGATGTGTTGATATTGAGTGTTCGGTTGACTATAGTAGCGTTACCGAGGGAAAATAGGTGTCCTCAAGGTTGACGTGGGTGAAAGTTATGCTAGGTATCGATAAATTGGTGTTTGTGGGTGTTAACGGACCTCTCCGCGAGAGGAGTGAGGAGGAGAGTGAGCAATTTAGGATGGACCTGAGTGAGTGGACTGGGAGCGCGGTTTTACTGCATGGGTGACCGAAATGGTCTCTTGGATCAAACTATGTGACCGTTTGATGCTAAGAAGATTAGCTCTGAAGTAAAAAGTCTAATAGAGCATCATGTGTACGTGCATTTTTTTAAAGATCATGAAAGGGAAAGGTTGTAGAATAATATCATATTGAAAGATGATACTCGAAACCACTGAAATCAGCACCTGAAGAGAAAGCCTCCGACCCACGGTGTTGATCTGAGAATGTCACAGTTTAATTCCTCTTTAAACCAATGCTGACCAGTGTCATTCCTGGATACCGTTTTGCAACGAGAAGTTACTAATGCCGGGCACCTTTTTCATCATGCCGGGCACTATTTGAACCGTAGGGGTGTCAATGCGAATATTTTGGTGAGGGTGCTATGACTGGTTGAATTTGTCAAGCAGAGACTTGAACGTCTCGATTGTATCGCTGCTTACAACTTCCTTAGGAAGTCTGTTCCATTCCTCGACAACCCTATACGTGAATTAATTGTGCGTGATGTCGAGTGTGAAACGCTTGCCAACGATTTTGTTTATTACTGGTCACTCCGTTTGTATCTACACAGTAAAAGGCTCGCTCGCTCGATCGTGTAATTTCTGACTCTACGCTTCTCTATCGAATAAACGTTGAGTTTACGTAGTCTGTCTTCGTATGATTTATTGAGCAGCGAAGGGATAAGTTTGGTAGCTCTACATTGAACCTTCTCTAATTTAGTAATGTCTTTTCAAAATAATGAAGACCAGAATCGGATGGGATATCAAAGGTGCAGTCTAGCAAATGCAGTGTATAACTGAGAATACTGTTTCTGCTTTTGTACGAGATTGTGCGCAAAACTCTTCACTAGTGGACATTGAATTTCATTTGCCCCTTTTCTGACCAATCAACAATTTTGTTCAAGTCTAATTGAATCTGCTCACACTCAAGTTCGGTCTGCACTTTTCCTCCTAGCCTTGTCTCGTCTGACAACTTGCCAATATTCCAGAGTACGTTGCAATCGAGATCGCTTATGAATATTTCGAAGGGAGCTGGGCCAAACACGGATCCCTGAGGCCCTTAGCATGTAACTTGGTCCCAATTGGAGGGAGCTCCGTTAAGTACGACTCGCTGCCGTCCGTCCGTGAGCCAGCATTTTAACCAGTTTTATAGTTCACCTCGAATACCAGTGCTGGGCGATTTACTAACTAAGCGTTAGTGAGAGACTTTATCGAAGGCCTTTTGAAAGTCGAGGTAAATGATTTCGATCGGATATTTTGCATCGTGAAATTCAATTATATCGTTGGAAAAAACAGCAAGTTTGTAGTACATGAACGATTGAGCCTAAAGCATGGCTGAGAGTCACCTATCAACTGATTTGATTTTACGAATTCTGTTATTTTTTTCCGAACTCAAACTTTCCATCAATTTGCCTATGACTGAGGAGAGACTATTTGGACGGTGATTGCCGGGACACCTTTTGTCCCCATTTTTAAAAATAGAGTGACATTGGCTTCTTCAATTGAGAGGAGCAGGTGCCATCTGTGAGAAATTGGGTAGAAATGTTTTCTAGATGTTTGGCGATTCCTTTCTTAGTCTCTTTCAGTATACTGGGAAGATGGTTGGTAACAACTCGTTCAAGAAGCGAGATATCCACAAGTTCACATGGTTAAGGATGCCTATATTGCAGTGGTAGAGAAAGCGCTGATGGATTTTATGCTGAATTCGAGGAGAATGATGGGGAGGTTGTTGGATATGCTCGTGTTAAGAGGGGTGAGTGGGTGACGGTCCGACTATCTGATGGTGTAAGAAAGATTAGAAGTAAAACAGAGGTTGAAAAGGAACAAAAAAATGGGAGTAGGAGGACAGGCACTGGAGGTGAGGGAACTGAATGAGGAAAGCAGAGCGGAGGAGTTCCAGCAAGCGTTGAGAAAGAAATACGACAGCGTGAAAGGGCAGGACATGAAAAATTTCGAGGAAGAACGAGAGACGTTCAGAAATGCATTTTTGAGTTGTTCGATAGAAGTGTTTGGTGTGCGCCGTGTGGGCGGGTGCAGAAGGAAGGATGCAAATGGTGGAACGAATGGGTCAAACATGAAGCGGCGCAGAAATGAAGAGCCATTGAAGAGTGGCTGCAAGCGAGGTCGGTGTTGGCCTATGACAAATATAGAGAGGAGAGAAAAGAGGTGAAGCGGGTGGTGAGGCTAGTCAAGAGAGACGCGATGCCAGGTGAAGCAGCTGGTCGTACCACAATTTTGAGGGGAATAAAGATATGTTCTGGAAAGAGGTGAAGAGGGTGAGAAAGAGGGAATCCGGAAAGGGGAGGTGGTGAAAGAAACGATCGACCGGTTGTTGTTAGAAAGTGGTGAGGTACGGAAAAAGGGGCCGAGTTTTTTGACGAGTATCTGAATGTTGACGATGTCATGGAGGCTGGCATTGTTGCTGCGGGTGGTGGTGCACGGATGACGTTGTTGGGAGACAGACTTGTTGCGGACATCACTAAGAAAGAACTACGGGAGGCTGTATAGGTGATAAAAACTGAAAAAAATTGAAGAGGGGTGGAGTAACGATAGTCGCTTAGCTGGTGAGGGTTACTGATCCTGTTTTTTTGTGTCGGGCGTAGTGTCGGTTGAGTGGCGCAGTGCTTGCATTCCGCTGTATAATAACAAATGAGATATAAATGAATGCTACAACTCCAGAGGTATCAGTTTGTTATGTGTTGCCGGTATGTTGTACTGTAGAGGACTAATCAGTAGGATTAGAAACAGTACGGATAGGGCAGTTGACCAAGAACAGTGTAGCTTTTGGAGTGGTAGAGAGTGTACCGATCTGATTTTTGAAGCGTGTCAAACAGACGCCACACCCTCCAAAGTGCTTCTGTACGCCCACTGCATACAGACGCCAAACCCTCCAAAGTACTTCCCTGAAAAAGGGTGGACAGGGAAGCACTTTGGAGGGTGTGGCGTCTGTATGCAGTGGGCGGAAATTTGTTGAAAGCGGTTCAGAGTTTCTATGATGGCAGTAAAACATGTGTCAGGGTGGGGAGCGAGGTGAGTGTTGGACACAGTGAAAGTGAAACTGATAAAAGTCTGCGTTTTGCCTCCCTAACTGTTCAATCTCTGGCCTTGCTCCTCAAATGTTCAGGAGCATGGCCAGAGTGACGCCTAGTTCGGGGGATGGTGAAGAAGATAGAGGACAGAGTACATTCAGGTGTTCTGAGACGGTTCGGGCACATTGTGAGGATGGATGCAGTGAGATTGATGAAGATGTTTATGAAAGCGGAGGGAGTGGACGGAAGCCTAGGGGTAGAACTAAGTTTGGGCGGATGGATGACGTGAAGCAGTGGATGGACGTGAAGTGTGGAGGTAGCAGAGAACGTGGAACAGATAGGAGTGAGTGAAGAATGTTAGTGAAAGAATGAGCTTTGACTCTGCCCTGATGTGCTTACCTGCCCTTGGCGTTGCGTTGAAGAACGAGATGGTCGTGGGCGGTGATGAGGCTTGGGGTCACTATGACGAGGCAGGGGTAAACCAGTTTTCCTGTCAGGCGATACAGCTGAATCTTATTTCGCACTGCACTCCTGACCCAGAGTGTATTGTAGGGTCTCCAACCAGACCTTCAGTATCCGTCGCAACCTCCTTTCTCAATAAATATCCCCAAGCAGCCCCCAATCGACCTCTGCCGCCTACTATATCCCATCATCAACGCGGAGATTCGTAAGGCAGCGATAGGCAGCCGGGTAGTGGCAATAACAAGTGGGCAAATGGCGATCAACAGATAGGTAGCTGGGTACAGGCTAACGATAGAAACAGTAGAGGAGGAATACTGCGGCATGACACAACGAGAAATGTCCACCAAATTAGGAATTTGTACGACCCACTCCAGTAGGAAGAAATTGGTTCGGTGTGTTTTCTTGTTGACGATAGTACAGTGCCCACTCTCACCAACTAAGTTAAAAAACTGGTTCGGTTAGGTTTTGAAAACCTGCAAGTCAATGCACCCTCCAACTATTTCGCTCAGAAGCGCTTCTTGATAAATGCAAAAATCTTATGAAAGGGATAAGAAATAAAAAACATGAAAAGATGTTATCATTACCGACATTTTGCCAATAAAGGACGTCACAAACAAGATTGAAGACAGTATTAAGTACATCAATTATGATGCGGAAAAGTTAGCCATTGAAGAAGGACTAGCTATGTAGACAGAATTTGCTTTTGAACGAAGACCTGATCAATTCCAGCGTGAAGGAAGGCATCTCAATGCCCGCGGCATAACGCAGTTCGGCATCCTACTCAGTAACGCAGTAGAAACATATCTCTACAAGAAACACTTCGCGATGAGCACAAGAAGATGACCGGAAACGACGTCACCCAAGAAACGAACGGAAACACTTAACACGGGACCAAAATGTCAGGGGTTTGCAGCTACCGATGCAAACCCTTGACAAAAAAAATGAGTGAGGCAGCAAAAGTTAATATGGTAGTGCATCGAGCGATTCTCGGTGCAGCTCAACAGAAGACATGCCAACTAAAACTGATAAAAGAGGAGAAATGAAAGTTCAACTAGAAAATGTACAGTGAATAATGCCCAAGGTGGATCTTATTCAAGCTATAATGAAAACGAACTAATATGACATAGTTGGAATTAGCGAATTGTGACTAGGCATGAATGACCGGAATCTTCTGGCAGAAATTGGCCTTCGAGGACTCAGAATCTTCAGTGTATGCAAGTTTCATCAAGCAAGAGAAGTGGAGGTTCAGTGATTTATGTCAAAGAAACCTTTCTTCCAATACTTCGCAAGGCAAAAGCAACAACATCTTACGAGTAAATCCCGGTCGACATTATGCCCTTTGATGGGATAATACCGGAAATTGTACTTGAATACCGAAATCCAAGAATAACAGTAGGTGAAGAAGATGTTCTCGTCGACGAATTGGAAAATATCATTTCCTCATCCAATGAGATTATCTTGATGGAAGACTCCAACCTACCTGGCAGCAATTGGACAACACTGGAAACTGAAACACGTGACGGCAGGTTATTACGCCTCGTCAATAATAATAACCTAAAACAGTACGTGGAAGACCAACCAGAAGGCTTACAGCTTGGACCTCGTTCTACCGTCCGGAGAACAACTAGTAGAACTTGTAACAGTTAAAAAAAATAGGTGATCACCATACCGCTGCACCATTCAGCAAACCGAACAAGCAGGTATAATTCCAATTTTGGATGAGCCAATTTTCATGGCTTGAAGACGAAATCTCAAGGAAATATCGGGTACCATTTTGATTGCAGAACCGCTGATGAATGCTCTGCGTATCTTGGAGATTGAGTGGTGCAAGCAAGCAAGTTATACATCCCTGAGAGAAAAGCACTGATAAACAATCCCTTTTGGCTTAATAATGAAGTTCAAGAAGTAATTGTTCGCCGACAGACACTGTATCAAAGTCCACAAAACTAATCCAACAGCAGTCAGAACAAGAACCTGAGTGGGCTGGTAAAAGAGAGAAGTTGCTAAATCGGCGAAGGGCAACCCCAAAAGGTTCTTTGCATATGTGAACGAGAGACGTGTTATTCGTGACAGCATTGGCCCTCTATGAAATAGTGCAGGTGATCTAAAACCATTCGCTGCAGACATGTTTATGATACTTAACGAATACTTTGTAGTCGTCTTCACAGACGAGAATATTAATAATGTTCCAGAAGTCGAACTGCCTGGAGAAGTGCAACCGTTGGCAAATATTCACTTCATCGTTGGTGAAGTAGAGGAACACTTCAAAAAACTAAATCTTTAATAAGCTACAGGACCAGATGACCTGCATGTGGTCTTTTACAGGTCTATGACCGCTAGAATTATTAAAGAAAATTTGAAAATAGCAAACATCACAGCCATATTCAAAAAAGGTAGTAGGCAAGAGCCAGGAAACTGTAGACCATTCAGTCTCACTCCTGTGGTCGGCTAACATTTGAAAGATCGACAACAGCAAGTATACCATGGCTTTTCGAGAGAAACCACCTCACCAAGGAAACCCAACACGTCCTCAGAAGCAAACTTAGGTTCCTGTCCAATCTCCTGGACTTTCTCAATGAGGTCACCGCGATATACGTTGAAACCAATGCTTTTTATCTTATTTATCTTGATTTTCAAAAAGCGATTGATGAGGTCCCCATGATCGCCTACATAGAAAAGTCGAGGCGCTTGGCATAGCTGTAAACGTGGGCAGGTGGCTCTTAAATTGGCTCACGGGCCGCAAGCAACGACCCAGGAAAAAGTCAGAGGGCTATGGTAACATCTATGTAAATGACCTCGACACCGACATCATTAGCAATTTATCGAAATTTACTGACGGCACTAAACTCAGTCACAAAGCGGACTGTGAGGAAGATTGCACAACTATTCAAGGGGATCTTAATAAACTACTGGACTGGTCTGATAAGTGGCATATGAACTTTAATATGGAAAAATGCACTAGTATGAACGTCGGATCACAAAATCGAAATTCTACTTACGTAATGACGGACCATCATATGACTGAAGTAGATCAACGACGAGACCTTGAAATATAAATCATCAAAAATCTCAAGTGGAAAAGACAAATGGAAGCTAGCTACAGTGAAGGAAATAGAGCCCTTGGCTTTATATATAGAAATTTTCACTACAAGTCCAGAGACATCGGGCTTCCGTTATATGCTTCACTCGTCAGGCCTCAAATGGAAAATGCAGTAGCTACAATTTTTGTCCCCTCACCTAGGAGGGATATATAAAAAATGGAACGTGTGCAGCACCGAGCAACAATAATCTCCGGAATTGTTAAATAAGACCAATAATAAAACTGATCGAAATAAAACTGATATCACTTGAAATAAGGCGACTTAGAGGTCAGTTAAAAGAAATCTTCATCTACCGAAACGAATTTACTAGAGTTAGCTGCGTGGGGGCCTCTTTGACCGAGATTATAACCCAAGGAACAGAAACAATGGACAAAAATTGCACCTAAAACCATTCAGAATATCAGTGGCCGAGCACTTCTTTTCAATCAAGATACCAACAATTTGATCCCTCAAATTCCAACACTGGGAAAAAATTTCAGGATCGTAAACTTTGGCTGGCGACTGTACCTACGTTTAAATTGGCATGTAGCATGGGAATCAGATCACATACTTTGCCTTCAGCCCTCTCCAGTCCAGTGGATTGCTTGTCGTCGTTCGCCAATGAAGGACGACAGCCAAACATACCACAATTTCCAGCCGCTGAAGACAGGTCTAACCCAAAGTCTGGTGGGCAGTGGTGCCTTCACAACAAAAATACCAGCCTGCAAAAAGTTCAGTCGCATTCACTTTCATATCGAAGATATTTACTCAATTACCGCACCTTCTCCTTCGCCCTGTGGTGACAATGAACCAATTAGAAAGGTAATAAGAGCTCCTTTCTCATTATTTAAGCCTACTTATACATGAAAAACAGGCTCCTCATTAGGGCCGTTTGTTAGCGTCGGCTAATGTGGGCGTCGCTGAGGTAGTCGAGATGAAGTTACGACATAAGCCGTTATAGTATCTTGGCCACTTGACAGGCCGAGAAATTCGACAAAATATATTGGAAGAGTAGTTATCTCAGACACGTCTCGGGAGGTGCGTCAGAGTAAGGGGATGATAGGAGTGATGACAGTCAGTCATGCGAGCATATAGGTCTACATGACAGCTTTACAGAGTGAGGAAGTTGGTTCTCACGCGTCGAATCATCCTTGAAACACAGTGTATATGTACACACAATACCGTCTCAGTTGATAGAAACATCCCTGAAGGGCCTTGGGAGTGATTGAGTATTCACATCATCGAATGTCTTCAGTTCCGCCAATGTGATCAAATTAACTTGATTAATCCTCATTGGCATTTGTGAAGGAGCTCATTAATCGCTATATTCAGCAATACTGCAAATGATTTTAATGTGTTATAGCTTTGTCCGTGGCAACGTACACCTTCACAATAAATAGCAATCGGAGCAACTTTGTGACATGCCCAGTGAATTGATAGGTAAAAAACATTCAGTTTAAAAAACATTCAGTTTAAAAAACATTCAGTTTAAAAAACATTCAGTTTAAAAAACATTCAGTTTAAAAAACATTCAGTTTAAAAAACATTCAGTTTACGTAAAAATAACATTTAAATCCACAAATCATTATATGTTTCACCGATATAGTCTATTTTCCAGTATTTCCCACAAACATAGATTTCAAATTTTTCCCATTTGGCCGCTTGATGACTGACTGCCAAGAGAGGTCTTTCTCTACTGGACGGTTGGTCCTGTTCCTCAATCACGCGAATATCCTTTTGACGTGTGTACTAAACGCCCACAAGGTACAATCAATAGAGAGTAGTACAATAATCTCTAAACTCTACTAGACGCCCCCAATGTACAACTAATAGAGAGTAGTACAATAAACTCAAAATCTGATGCTCAGCGTTTGGTGCTCAGCGTCGGGTGCACTGCTTCTATGGTACAGCGTCTGAATCAAAGTGTCGAGTGCAGCGTCTGGTGCACAACGTCTGCAGCGCAGCGTCAGGTGCACTGCTTCTTGTGTACAACGCCCGGATCAAAGGGTCTACTGCACCAGGCGCTGTCTAGTGTACAGCGCCTGGTGCACCGAGCCTGGTGCACAGTTTCTAGGTTTCAACGTCTGGAGCACAGCGTCTGGTGCACAAACAGCGTCTGGTGGCCAGCGTCTGGTGTAAAGCGTCTAGTGTACAACTTCTGATGCATATAGCGTCGAGGACACAGCGTCTTGTGCATACATGTTTGCAGAATGCAAGGAGACTTGGTGCACAATACAAAGGCCAAGTTATCTAGATAGGCTTTACGTTTAGTCCCTCAAATATTACCCATTGACACCAAGGCGACGTGAGAGGTGACGCAGCAGTCTGCTGCTGTGCAGCTGTCCTGCATGGTGTTGTCTGTCAAATGTGTGAAGGCAAAATAATTGAACGGCCGAGAAGTACAGAAAGTGATGGTAAAGGATGGTAAAGATGGCACAAGAAGTTGAAATATTGTAGAAATTAGGACGAAACACTGTCGATAGCCACTAAAAAAATTATTTATGAGAGATTGTACATTTTTTTCAATATGTGCGTGCCAAGGTGGAGAGTCAAATAAACGGTTTTTATCACTACTGGTAAATGAATAATGACATAGAAACAAACCATTAAATCCATCTTTATTTGTTATAGGTGCATATACAATGATAGTAAAATATGAAGCAGCAAGTTTTATTTTTGTCTGGCTTTTGAGAGATATCAAACCCAGCCACTCGATGCGACTGTATCTACACACTCATCTCCCCACTCCCCTCCCTTCTCCTCATCCGTCAGCATGCTGCATTCTCCACTATTCCACATCCTTAGGCAACGACCTGCAGCCAGCTGCCGGTACAGTAGGGGGAGGAGGTGATGTTGTATGATTGACTATGCAGCCAGCTGCCGGTACAGGAGGGGGAGGAGGTGATGTTGTATGATTGACTATGCAGCCAGCTGCCGGTACAGGAGAGGGAGGAGGTGATGTTGTATGATTGACTATGCAGCCAGCTGCCGGTACAGGAGAGGGAGGAGGTGACGTTGTATGATTGACTAAGCAAGGTAATCCCGAGTGCATGCGCTGGAGGCAGGCTCAAATGTGGGGTGATACAATGAGAACGGCAGGTAGCGTGCGAGGCGACAGATTTTATGCTATTTAGAAATAGGGAGGAAGAGAAGACGTCAGTGGAGATTAAACCTGAACAATAGCAGAAGTGTCATCATGATGGAGACGAAAAGAAGTCCGCGGTGTACTTATCAACACGATTACTTCTGAATGAAAGATTGGAATACTCCTCAACTTCAATTTTTTATAATGTGAAAAGCTTTATTGGTAATGAAGAAACAAATTCGAAAATTGGTGTCGTACCCAAAGTGTCGATGAAGTGATGTGGCTCTATTAAGCGTCTCACTAACGCCCAGTCAGCAGATAACTAACGCGGTGTCAGCTGCTCACTAACGCCCAGTCAGCAGATCACTAACGCCCAGTCAGAGGCACACTAACGCCCAATCAGCGGCTGGCTAACGCCCAGTCAGCGGTACACTAACGCCCAGTCAGCGGCACACTAACGCCCAGTCAGCGGCACACAAACGCCCAGTCAGCGGTACACTAACGCCCAGTCAGCGGCACACTAACGCCCAGTCAGCAGCCCACTAACGCCCAGTCAGCGGCACACTAACGCCCAGTCAGCG
>SDVV010037253.1:0-10860 GCA_016164225.1 Gammarus roeselii
TAGTGTTAATAGATGCAACAAGCGACTAACTCCTGTTGTAGTTAGTGTAAATAAATGCAACAAGCGACTGGTTCCTGTTGTAGTTAGTGTTAATAGATGCAACAAGCGACTAACTCCTGTTGTAGTTAGTGTAAATAAATGCAACAAGCGACTGGTTCCTGTTGCTGTTCAGTTAATAGATGCAACAAGCGACTAACTCCTGTTGTAGTTAGTGTAAATAAATGCAACAAGCGACTGGTTCCTGTTGTAGTTTGTGTTAATAGATGCAACAAGCGACTAACTCCTGTTGTAGTTAGTGCAAATAAATGCAACAAGCGACTAACCCCTGTTGTAGTTAGTGTAAATAAATGCAACAAGCTACTAACTCCTGTTGTAGTTGGTGTAAATAAATGCAACAAGCGACTAACTCCTGCTGTAGTTAGTGTAAATAAATACAACAAGCTACTAACTCCTGTTTTAGTTAGTGTAAATAAATGCAACAAGCGACTAACTCCTGTTGTAGTTAGTGTAATCGCAGCATGAGTAAAAGTAAGTAATGAAAAGCAGCCTGATCCTAGAGTTCGACTAAATGTCAAAAGTGCCAGCTCTTGTTTCGGGGTTTATTTCTGCAGTATACCCCCTTTTTTATCAGATGAGAATCTTCGATAAGTTGGTGATATTTTTCCTTCTATATTTTGAATGTCAGGAACTCATAATCAGCGAACAAGTATTTATCGTCGGATGTTGCCAGCAGTTAATGAAGCAATCAGCTGATGTTAGATTTGCGAGATCAATTGTGAAAAATTTCGAATTTAGGAGTAACGGCGTTGTAGGGTGGAAAACAATAGACGTGAGGCATACTGGTGAGTTGATGTAAGAGCTGTAAATGTAATAAGGGAGAAGATTGAAAGAAACCATGAATTGTTTGTGGAATGGGAAAGGGAAATAACGGACCTTAGGACACCTGAAGACCAACACGAGTAAGTTGCTACTAAGTGCCCTCCGCCAGCCTGCATAAAGATGACTTACACTAAGTGCCCTTCGCCAGCCTGTATAAAGATGACTTGCACTAAGTGCCCTCCTTCGGTCGCAATAATGATGACCTCCAGGATGGTAGTGATCAGTGCCCTATGGCAGCAGGCTAACGGTATCCTTCAACGTGGTGGTGCTAAGGCCTTCCATCACCATGGATGGCCTCTCCCCGATTCCGTGGTCAAAATTTAGAGCCATTTGTTTGATGAGAAGAGCAATCTTGTTATCGCCCTTATCACAATAAAACCCACGTCCCTCTCAGCAGCACTCAATCGGATAGAACAGGGTAATTTAAGGAAGGAAGAGGAGGGTGGAGCTGAAGTTTAAAAAATTAGGGACGTGCAGGTGTTAGATATTCTTAGGAAAAACCAATAATCCTTTTCGTTCTGGTTTTATTCTTGGCGCAAATGTATTTGAACTCGGGAGTGTAATTCATCTAAAATTTAAAACCCAATGCAATACAAGAGAACATCCTCCTGCAGGTCAGGCAATTATAATGTGATACTTTATTATTTTATCTTCGGCTTGCATATAGCACTCCTTCAAATTGACACCTATCGCTAATCACCTAATGCTTTTTCAAAAGAGGCAATGAAACGCCCTCTGGAGGACTGGCTATGGGAAGTCTATGATACGGGGACAGCAGTTCACTTGCTCTGCAAACTGAATGGTACTGAAAGGGACGCTGGAATTAGGCATGATACACTACCACAAGTCCTTTGATGTGACAGAAGAGTTTTTTTTGCAACGACATTAGTCTAGTGAGAACAACCCACTTGGTAGACTAGATTCATCTATTATCTGTTTGAAAGACAGGGTCTAGTTGAAAGATGTCATATACAAGCAATGCGCAGACCTTTATTTGTTTCTTCGCCCTACGAGTGGCTTGAAGCGTCTGTCGTCGATCAATAGCTGATTGACTTGCAAGGATGATCATAAGTGAACCCCCTGCTAGTAACCTGTTGTATTGCATCCCTTTTCTGTCACCTACGGTACCTCCCTCGTTGCACTCCTGTTTGTGTTCTCTGTATAAGTCCTACGATTGTTGCTCGACTTTGTGACCCGCACATAGCTACAGATTGGGTTTGTCCTATACGTATCCTCGGTCTACCAACTGCTTCCGACGCACAATTGGCCACTAAGTATATAGTATTTTTACGACTCATCCTTGGGTGTCTTGCTGGTCCCTTTCTGTAGCACGCAGATTCCTGCCGTTTGGTGAATCTCTTTTCTTGTAATGCTCTAGTTCCTATCCATCCCATCGAGTCCTGTTTTTTTACTTCATTTTTACTCCCAAGTTGAATCAAAGGACCGGACGAATCCCCGTTTCTTCTTCCAAGGAGTAAACAAAAGAATCCAATCTCCAGCCGAGCGCAGCGCATTTGCTGCCCGAGTCTCCTCCATTCACTTCTCCCATCCATGGCCCCACCGCCCGAGCTGGAGGATCGAGTTTGTTTCTGGGCAATGCGGCACATATAATACAAATAGCGAGCTTCTCAGCACTGTTTTGTGGCGTTCCAACGACCAAAGAATGCACACCGGCTAAGCTTTATTCCCTATCTAAATCATTGAAATGGTTTAAATTTCTGACGGAGAAATATTCAAAATTAGCGAGGAAGTACTCGGAAAATTAAAATATAGCAACAAAACCAGACGGTTCTCTTGCGTTGATGTCTTGCCCGTTTATGAACGTTATACGGTAAGGGCACTTTTTCCCCGCAATCAACGTTATAATTGACGCCACAGGCCTACAGTTAATTGCGTTTACGTATTCACGATACTTCTACAATTTACGGTCCAAGTAAAGTGATTTTATAGCTGCGGATTTCCCGTTCCAGAGAAAGTGTAAAAATTCCATAGAGACATACAATAAATATTAGCACTTCCTAGTACAGCTTCAGAACTCTAAGAACGCAACGCACATTTTCATCTAAAAGGGAAATGGCTGGTCGGACACTCATTGAACCATTTACAAACGATCTCTCTACTCACAGTTTTTTGGGGTATGCTTTTTCAATTCTGCGTTACGGAGTTTAAAGCCAAAGTTTTTCAAATGAGACTGCTGAAACCTTGTACAGAATTTAACAGGCTCATACAATTTATTAGGAAACCACGGAGTTTGTACTTATATGAGAATTAACAGTTATAGTAAAAATAACAGAGGCGCAATGACGTTCAAATTACCGGTACAAAGGGTTTACGAGAATTTCTCATGAGAGATTTTTGACAGTCAAATTACATGTAAGCAATACAACAAAAGGAAACGTTTAATGGGCATTTAAACAACATTCAGATCACGTCTGAGTGTAAAAATTTTTTGTTCGCTGTAAATCCTTTTATTTCGACTTTCGGTACAATAGCCATGATCTATTTTAAGTTTGGGTTTTTCTCATGACACAGCTTTCATATATTTTTTACAACAAATAAATTCGAGCCTAGTTTTCATATAAGCATTTAATTTTAGCTTTTATTCCTATAGTTCTATGAACCAAGAGGGATTTAGAAACATGTAGCCCAAATTCTCTCATTCTTAAAAGAGATAACATTGAAAGAAGCTTAAGTCAAATTGGTTAACTGAAAAGCCCACTGCCACAACAAGGCTGTTTGCTAATGATCCTACCTCACCAAGGTACCTCATTTGCCAATGCTCCTTCCTTACCAGGACTCCTTATTTGTCGTAGCTCCTGTTTTACTAAGGCTCATTCTTCGAAAATCCTCCTGTCTCACCAAGACTCCTTCCTTGAAAAGGCCCTTGCTCCACTAAGGTTCATTCTTTCACAGGGCCCTCGCCTAAGCAATGCTTTCCAAGGTCACTGCCTCAACAAGGCCGCTTACTAGCAATGGCCTCAAGTGTAGCAAGCCTCCTTCCTCACCAAGGCTCCTGCCTCAGCAAGGAAACTTCTCTTCCTGACTCGGTTCTCCCCCCTCTTCAATGCGTCCGCTCAGAATCGCCTGATGGCAGGGCGTGTCTTCCTCGTAAATTGTTGCTAAAATCACCAGCAGTCAATGTAAAAAGAGCCCGGGGAGTCAACATAAATAGCTTGGTAACAGCGACGCGTATCATTTACTGCAGGGCTCCAGCAGAGAGTGCGTCATGGTGGAATAGGTTGGTTCCCCTCGACGATGGACGATACATGCCTTGGGCTTTGTGGTGAGGACGGGGCATACGTAAAATGTAATCAAATGGCATGTATTGCACTGCCACAAGCAGTGAAGAGTATTATAACGACATATCATCTAGCACCGTGGACAGCACTGCCTCGAACAGTGAGGAGTTATATAACGACATACCATCTAGCACCGGGGACAGCACTGACTCGAGCAGTGAGGAGTAGTGTAACGACATTTCATCTAGCCCCATGGACAGCACTGCCTCGAGCAGTGAGGGGTAGTATCACGGAACATCAACTAGCCCCGTGAAGTGCACTGCCTCGAGCAGTGAAGGGCAGCATCACGGTACACCAATTAACACCTTAAACTGCACTGCCCCAAAGCGAATGTTGCTTGCAGAATAGCACGTCGTGTACAGCACTCCTGGGCATTTGCCTCAGTTTCCAGCAATAGCGCTGTAACGAATATCTGGTCTAGCTCATCAGAGTCGTTCCGGCCTGGGCTGGAAAAATACCTGGGTAAATTTCAGACATGAATACATTTTCAAGTCTAGATTATTTCCTTGCCCAGAATTGACCTGAAGAAATAAATAAGCATGAAACTTTGTGATCTTTACCCGTAACCACTTTGAGTGGGCTAAGAAGGCTATTCAAAGTAGTTGATCGTGTCTCCTTTAATAGTGATTCAATTGGTGGGCCACAGAAGCGTTTTGTGGAACCATGTGCAAATACAGCCAGGAACCGTCCGTTTTATTTGTTTGTGTCACCATTTTGGTGGCTTTATAATATACAATCTCAATTGATTATTTTTCTCCGAGCAAAGGAATAAAGTCGCTAATATGTGATAATGCCGCCAATTAGTGATAGTGCTCCAGGTTCGTGATAATGCCGTTAATTTGAGATAACTGCGCTATTTCATGAAAACATTGTGATAGAAGTGTCGATAACAATCTATTTGTTATGTTTGTAACCGATCAATATCGTTTTGCAATCGAAATATTCCCAAACGTACTCAATTCTACACTGAAAATGGTTGTGTATCATCAATGTTCACGTTCAGAAAAGGCCAAAAACTACCAGATGATGCTACCGTTTTGTACTTTCACTCTGTTGAGGGAAGCTTCGGGGGGACATCCCCCGGTCATAAGCCTTGTTTCTCAGGAATTTTACCAATAATGCACATAATGTGGTCAGTAACTATCTCGCCACCGAGAGGTCGGGTTTTCTATTGCAGTGTGGGGCGAATGTTTTCACCCTGACCGCCTAAGCGGCTGATGTCAAGGCAGCCATGCTCAACCCTTCATGTGGGAGAAAAAAAACTGTATAGATCTTCCATTACATGTCGCCACACTTTGAAGTATATCAGCTAAACCTTGGTATGTGGGTATCAGGCGCATACTGAGACAAAAATCTGACTGTTAGTCTTTTCTGTTCACGTTCATGTACTTCCCCGACATCTAAAACTTGTAAAACATTTATGCAAATCACGTAGGGCAACATTCACAAGTACCACCAATTTGGTTGAGCTAGGAAATTCGGTGACCACGAAAAAACATTATCTGACGCTTTCCCGTTCATACCTTCTTGAAAGAATACTACCGTCAAATGACTTCATTTGTCCAACTATTCTTCACTTATATATCTTTGAAATTAAATTTTGAAAAGCGTCACCGATATTACGTGATCCAGCGCATCCTGAAGCCCTTCAATATATGTATGATGACATCAATAGTGCTTGTAGTCCATTACTGCTCTATGTCAATTTGATTAATAGGGGTAAAAAGGGAAACTTCAATATCACAGGATCCCAATTCATTTTAAACATTTCAAAGATAATCCCGAAACGTTGAAAGTATCATTTAGATCTGTTGGGCTACTATATTTTAATTCCTTATGAAAACATCCATCATATACCTTGAACAAAACACTACCATGGATTGGTGTCTACGCTGCATAAAATAGTCGTTAGGAACCCTTACCAATTTATTCAAGAAAGTAGATGGATGAGACCGTCATTGGCATCCGCGGCTTGATAAACGGACGACGGTGGAAGGTGAACAGCCATAGAGGGACTGTATGCTCTTCGTCAAAGGCATGGACGACCGAGATTCAATATTAAGCTAAACCCATGCTGTTATTATGACACGTGCTGCACGTCGCATAGTACGACGACTCGCTGTAAAATGAAGACACCCCCTAAAAAACGGGGAATAGCTGCACATCTCTGAGTCGCTCTCTGTTCTCCATGAGCTGTACCACTAGAGGTGAAATGTATCGTACTCCCTCATACATGAAGCCAAGAATATGCTGTGCTTCTGTCCGCCCTATTTTCTGAGCCAATAAATTCTGCGAGCTAATAACATTGAGTGGAATAGGCCTAATTCATGTCTCCATCTGCCAATTTCTCAAAGCACCAGTGTATTGAGAATGTATATTCAGATATCGTTTAAAAATTGACGACACAGTGATAAACATAAACTTGTGAACGATTGGACGAACGGGTTTCGGTAATTCTCCTTATTAAGTTGGCCTCTTTTGACGTCACAACCTAAACTGCTGTTCACCCATGTTTGGAAGCAAGCAACATTTATTGCGTCACAAGCGTTTAAATTCGATTGGTGATATCTCGAATATCGCTTATTCAGTAGCTTTAAAAAATATTTCACCGTGGTGCACATTTCTTCACTTTATTGAAATATTTGTGGCGGGGCCCCACTCACCCTTTAAGTAAATAATCCAGTGAAAATAATAACATTAAAAAATTGTATTCTGTGGATAATTTCTTCCACCTTCAGTAATTTATGTTATAATCACAAGGGAGTGATAACTTCAGTGAGACAATCATCGCTTGCAGGATCACTGATTAGTACTAGGACCTGTTAATTGCAGCCAATCAGGATACGCATTCTGTAACGCAGAAGCACTGATTGGCTCAGGAACCTGGCTATGGCAGCCAATTATGATACGCGGACGCAGAGTAAGGGCAGTGATTGACCTAAGGGTCTCGTCCTGGCCCCATTGGTGAGAGTTATTTGTAAGATATTGAATTCACAATACCTTATAAATAACTAAATTTCCATCCAGTAAGCAATTTCAATGTCCTAGCTGGCACTGTTTTTGTCTGCAATTCGAATATAGTAAAGGACGAGCTGAGCCAAATAGCCCCGTATAACCGTTACAAGGTCGCAGTCGACATTCAGCGTCAAGACTGGCAATCAAATTGTGAAAAAACTTCCAGAGGGAAGCAAATTATAAAATATTAATTTAATTTAACAAATTCTTCGGGAAGAAAAATAATATGAAGATATAAAACAAAAACTTGAAGCATTGAAGATCCAACTTCTTGTTAGCGCCTGTCAGTCGATTGCTGTGATATGAAAACTAATCGCTTGCATAACTTCAAAAATCCACATCTCTCGGAACTTTGCTGAGTGTTTCAGAGTAGTGGATAATGAGCAGACTTTCCTTATGCGACGTCAAGCCAAGCAGCAAATCGTTCGTCACTTCTTTCCTAATTTATAGCTGCTGCCGCTTGTCGACAAGTTCAGCTGCATGCTAAAAAAATGTGAGGGAAAGTTCGGAAAAAAATATTCCTGTTAAGAAACTGAGAAGCGTTGGGAAAAGGCAGGGGGTTGTTACAAGGGTTGGGGTCAGAGAGTGGCCATAAAGTGAAAGAAAAGACTTGCATTCCGAATTTAACTACTCGAAGATGGTTAAATTAAATTGCTTTTACTGCAGCGCCACACAAACAGTGTACAGTGAGCTATCAGATTACCGCTTTCTCAAAATCAAGTCTACAGCAGCGCAACACATAAAGTGTACAGTGAGCTATCAGATCACCGCTTTCTCAAAATCAAGTCTACAGCAGCGCAACACATAAAGTGTACAGTGAGCTATCAGATCACCGCTTTCTCAAAATCAAGTCTACAGCAGCGAAACACATAAAGTGTGCAGTGAGCTATCAGATTACCGCTTTTTTTCAGAATAAAGTCTACAGCAACGCAACACATAAACTGTTTCGTGAGCTATCAGATCATCGCTTTCTCAAAATCAAGTCCACAGCAGTGAAACACATAAAGTGTGCATTGAGCTATCAGATCACCGCTTTCTCAGAATCAAGTCTTCAGCAGCGCAACACATAAAGGGTGCAGTGAGCTATCAGATCACCGCTTTCTCAGAATCAAGTCTTCAGCAGCGCAACACATAAAGGGTGCAGTGAGCTATCAGATCACCGCTTTCTCAGAATCAAGTCTTCAGCAGCGCAACACATAAAGGGTGCAGTGAGCTATCAGATCACCGCTTTCTCAGAATCAAGTCTTCAGCAGCGCAACACATAAAGGGTGCAGTGAGCTATCAGATCACCGCTTTCTCAGAATCAAGTCTTCAGCAGCGCAACACATAAAGGGTGCAGTGAGCTATCAGATCACCGCTTTCTCAGAATCAAGTCTTCAGCAGCGCAACACATAAAGGGTGCAGTGAGCTATCAGATCACCGCTTTCTCAGAATCAAGTCTTCAGCCGCGCAACACATAAAGTGTGCAGTGAGCTATCAGATCACCGCTTTCTCAGAATCAAGTCTACAGCAGCGCAACACATAAAGTGTGTTGTGAGCTATCATATCACCGCTTTCTCAGAATCAAGTCTACAGCAGCGCAACACATATGGCGTCGCGTAAGGTGTCGGAACATTGCTGAATCAGTCCTAGATGCAAACCATCACTACACAAAAGCGATCAGGGATGCGCAACACAAAAGCTCCCAGGACACCGCTTGCTCAGTTTCTAAGTTTACAACAGTACAAGATAAAATAGTCTTGTGAGCTGTCAAAGCACCGCAGTCTCAGTATTGAGTTCACAACCGCGCAACGCAAAAGATGCCATGTTGGCAGGATGAGCACAGCTGCCTCAATACTAAATCCACAACAGTGCTACACAAAAGGTGACTTGTAAGCTGTCAGATCACCGCTGCCTCTGCGATTGGAGTCCCCTGAAATCCGACCTTATAAAGTCTCAGGGCAGGGGGACAACTTCTTCACACGCTTCGCCGATGTATCATCTAGCAGATGGCGCAGCAAACAAGGGTTTTTGCTGTACACGGTGTCGAGGGAGGATTGTGGGATTTGGTTTTCCGGGCCTCGGAATATATTTGTAGCAGGGAGAAGGAGAAAGGACGGAGATATGATGACACGCGGGGTAAGCAGGGAAGAACAAAAGCACTGAAGCTTTTAGAAAATGAAGCAGTGGGTGTGCTAGGGAACGACAGAAAAATATTAAAAGAATACAACAAAGAATATGCTTCTTTGAAACTCTTAAATGCAAAACCATGTATTGGTCAGAAGATGATGTCAATCAATATTAAGTAGCAAATAATGTTGCTGGTAAGCCATACATTCACATAATGATAGTTCATTAATTAGGAATAACCAATGTTTAAACTCGTTTTTCATTACCTTTGAAGTCGCGTCACAATGGACAAGTTAAGGTGTCTTATTCACCTTTTCTCACTGAAAGACAGTTACTGATCTATCCATCTCAAACACAATTTTGTGGCAATTGGAGCCTGATTGATTAGGGATTATTGTTCTATAGTACATAGTTAATATTTATTTTGTTGATTGTGTATAATATTAAATCAAATTCGGAAGGAGCAAATTATGAATGTCATTAAATATGAGCTTAATGTATAATTTTAAAATTTCAACCAAATATGATTTTTATCGTATTTGAAATGCAGTATTGACCGGATTATATAATTTAATATAATGAAACTATGTTCAAGGGGTTATTCGAGAATCCTCCCCCAAAAGGACTCTTTGTACAAATTGAGGATATGTCATGACTGAAATATTACGTCCTCAGGGCAGATTGTGAGAGAAGGCTCCGAAAGACTTGCTCAGTGGACATCTTCATTCGGGTATGATCAAAGATTAATCGCAATTATTTTACCCTGTAAGCCTCCTACAGATTCACATTTTTGGATAATACGTCTTGCAGATCTGTATAATGACTTGGAGTGACAGGAATAGGTATAGTCTTTTTTAAATGTCCCAGATTTTAATATAAGTGAGAGAAAAGGGTAAGGTTCATTTTACCAATTTCCTAAGTAGACATCAACATGCACGTGAAACACTGAATACTCTGCGAATCATAATTTCATAGAAATTTGAAGATATTAAATAGCAAAGGGCACAGTAATGATCTCCGAAGCACTATAATCGTGACATGTTTCCTACGATTGGTCAGATTGGACACAGTTTACGATAGGGCAGATAGTAATCAACGATAGGGCAAATAGTAATCAACGATAGGGCAGATAGTAATCAACGATAGGGCAGATAGTAATCAACGATAGGGCAGATAGTAATCAACGATAGGGCAGATAGTAATCAACGATAGGGCAGATAGTAATCAACTATAGTGCAGATAGTAATCAACGATAGGGCAGATAGTAATAAATGATAGGGCAGTTAGTAATCAACGATAGGGCAGATAGTAATCAACGATAGAGCAGATAGTAATCAACGATATGGCAGATAGTAATCAACGATAGGGCAGATAGTAATCATCGATAGGGCGGAGGAAAAGAGAAATGGAGTAGGTTGGTTATGGGAAGTATTGAGAAGATCTTGAACGAGGAGAAATGTTTCAACCGTTTTATTTATTTTCGTCCTGAATCCAAACTGATCACCGGTCATTTTATTATGCTGTTGGGCAAATGAAGATTATGTAACATGACCTATAT
>SDVV010037254.1:0-10859 GCA_016164225.1 Gammarus roeselii
GCACCCTGGAAGCACCAAAGTCAAGGCAGTCATTGAGCACAACGCAAGGTGAGTTTGGCGTTGATTCCTCCTCTTGCCGGATCCCGTCCTCCTCCAGCTGGATCCCGTCGCTTTCTACAACCACAGCACCAGGATAAGGTGCCGCACCAATAGCTGCGCCAGACTCCTTCACAGGTGTTGAGGAAGCAGCCATACTTGGAGCTAGCCGGTCAACATCCCCAAAACTGGCACCGGCCAGCTGTGAGGGCCAGGGGCGCAGGAGGGCTGAATTCATCGGCAGCACCAGGTCATAACGCTTGGTATAGCCAACAAAATGAATTGTTAATTCAAACTTTATCCAATCGACTTTTTCTATGATGCTCTTGAAGAAGCCTCCCGCTCTCTCATCAAACACCTCCACAAACGTACCTTTCTTGAAAAGGACTCCTGACTTGTAGCAGTTTGTTGCTTTGGATCTCATAATAATGAGGGAATCGCTTAACTCATCCTCACGTCAGCGAGCAGTCAACCTCCTTGTTCGATCAGCTTGGATGCTTGGAGCCATGGATTTTTTTTTGCTGTTGCTGTTTACTACTTCTTTACTTCTGAATTCTGTCAAATCAATGTACTTACTGGATATCAGTAGCAGTTATTATGTGGCACGGGAGCGTTAAGACACAAATTGGGGAAGGGTAATTTACAGGTAGTATTGCCTTAAACCAGCGTAAATGTAGGACTTTGGGTAAAAGGACTGGTCATAAATGGGGAGAGAGGAACAGGTTATTCACAGGTACAGGAAGAATAAAGGTCAGGTAAAGGATGGGTAGGTAAAGAACACAGAAAATGTATATATATGAGATGCTTGAGTAGAACAATCAACTATTGCAGTCTGCGGATTACTGGCACAGAGGTTGAGGGTCACGTTGAGAGGCTGGTCTAGGTGCGTCGAGATCAGTCTAAACATGTTGAGGCAAGTTGAGTTTGTCTCAACGAGCCTAGCCTGGCCAAAATGATTCAAGACAAGCCAAGATGAGCTGAGACGAGGGGACCCAAAGAGCTTGAGGAAACCGAGGGACTTGGGTTACCCTCCGGCATTTGTTGGGCTCTTTTGGGACCCAAAGTACCTCTGCCACCCCACGCCCACTCTAAAATGCTGAATGAAAAATTTGGTTATTACAGTCCACATGATTACTAGCGCAGAGAGGGAGAGCCACGTCTAGGCTTGTCGAGGTGCGTCGAGATCAGTCTAAACATGTTGAGGCAAGTTGAGTTGGTCGCGACGAGCCAAGACTGGCTAAAATTATATGAGACAAGCCAAGATGAGCTGAGACAAGGGTCCTGGGGACAGCTCTCGAAGATTCGGGAGACTTTGGTTACCCTCCAGGATTCATTGGGCTTTTTTATTTTTTTGGGACCCAAGGGACCTTACCCTATCTACTTGCATAATAAGCGCAAAATCAATAATCTGAGCAGATTTTCTGCCCATGACAAACCTGCCCTTACTTCTTCACAATCAACAATTTTGTCATGCATAATAATCCTGGTGTACTTGTGCAGGAGTTCCTGTTTGTGATTTTGTAAATCTGTGTCTTTTCTTCAGTCTGTGCTTGCTCGCGTGTGCACGGACCATGTGTAGGTTCTGGGGTTGACCTGGACTGTGTAGCTATGAAACCCTGTGACACGTTGCGGTTGGAGTTGATCTAATCCATGAAGCTGTGGACCTTGTGCCAGTTTCAATGATACTATCTGTGCCGACTGGCGCGCATGCATATTACTTTTGAAGTTTTGAGTCTCTTACCTTTGCAGCCCCCTCCAGCAGTGCTACAAGCAAGTAAAGAGCAGCAGAGCCGGGGGAGGCCAGCACAGCCATGCGCACCTGTATAATATTGAAAACAGCTATGTCAACACAGGTATAGGAACAGGAATTAGTGCGCACCATTGACCATCACATGAACTATCCGTATGAATGACGAAAAAAAAAAAAAAATATTGGACAGCACACTGTACAACAAACAAGCATATGAAGAAGCAACACATCCAGACAGACAGACACACGCACAGACACACACACCCACTCACACACACACCACAACCCACCACCACTCTAGCATCACAGCAATATACACATATAAATAAAAATAAATGAAAAAATGGGGGGAGGGGGTAGCTGGAGGCAGAGAGTTGTTTTGTCTGAGTCTTTATCTGACCTGAATAAAAAAAATTGTACCTTTAGGAAACTAGACCACATAGCTTTGAACATTGTGTTGCGTTGCTGTGTAAGCTGACTTAGTCCATGTAGCTGTAAACCTTGCACCAGTCTCAACGATGACACCTATGCACACTAGTGTGCGTACATGTTACTGTTGAAGTTCTGAAGGATTGGACACAAGGATTCGTTTTGTCTGAGTCTTACCTGAATAAATGAAGTGTACTATAATAGACCTACTTGGTCGTGTTGCGTTGCTGCCGGAGCTGACTTTGTCTTGTACCAGTCTTGAATATGCAACCTGTTCGCACTAGCCTGCGTACATATAACTCTTGAAGTTTTAAATGATGGCAGCGGAGATTCGTTTTGTCGGAGCATTTTTCTTGTGAACAACAGCCTGCGTTTGACATTGCTAAAATGTTCAAATTTTTCCAACTTTAGCAGCGTTTTTTTTCTCACACACTGAGGCGTGCAAGCTTCTGGAATCCATGATCATCGAGCCCTTTGGGGAGCCTATTATGACTTCCGTTGAGGCTCTGGTGGAAATGAGAATCAAATCAACAACAATAACATTGCTTATTCACTTAGAGAAGGTTGTTGAGTACTAGAGAACAAGCAATGATGCTCTAAAGTGAGCTACCACTTGAAGGGCAGCTAGCCTATAAGGTAGGTTTCATGATGCATCATCCTGTAGGTTTTTGTAATGCATCGACTGCTAGGTAACTGGTACTTATTTTAATCCAATTATATTAATCTTTGTGTGCATCATTGTTTTGGTAGGAAGATTCTTTCAGTGATTGCAGTATAAACGCAATTCAAGAAACATCTGATGTTATCTCAACGCAAGCATTATGTATGGATTTTCTCTTTCTTTTTCCATCTAAGCCAAAAAAAATTAGGCTATATGTACATGAAATAGATGTAGATCACAGCATATGCATATACCAGACCCATTAGAGTAGCAAGTTCAACTTTCTTTATTATTGTATACCTGAAGCCTTTTGTTATATGTAAATCATCTTGAAACTTCCAAAGGCTAAGAAATTCATTAGTTCTTTTAATGCATGGCCAACTATTCATTTTGATGTCATTCATTGCTATGTTTTGCTAAAGCTTGTCATAAAGGTCATTCCACATCAAGTCATTCACAAAAAGGTGGTTTTGGACTTTACCCTCTTTAATTTTGCTCATACATGGTAGCTATATCAGTGATCTACATAAAATATTAGGATTACCAAAATATTAGGTCTGTGACTGTTAGTTCAGTAGATAAAAGGTTGCCAAGTTGACCTTTTATGCACAAATTGACAAAGTTTAATGAGCTTGTCTCTAAAAGAGCTAATTGAGCTACAGCTTTGATTAAAATGTAATTTTTGAAACTCCTGAGTGCCCTTTTTTTGGTATTCTAAAATGATAAGAGAACCAATGTTAAATTATTTTCATGAAAATTTACCTATGACCGTCAATAAAAAAGATGTTATTTTTATATACAATTTCTTCCATATATATAAATATACGTTATAGGTAGTTCAAGCAACTTGACTAATACTTTTGTTGTCAAATTACTAGTATTTGAGCAATGGCTATGTGTTTGAACCTAATAGCTACATGTTTTTGAACAATTTGGGCCAAAATGCACCTGCAGATATTAAAGGTCAGGCTGTAAACTTAGATTTCCATAACCAAATGACAGAGATGTAAAATTGAGTAATTTGCATATAAATAGCATGATAGTTAGGTAGAGATACAAAGGTATATATATACACATATATGGAGGTTCAATATGTACATTTTCCCAACATTTTCCTATACAAAATTGAATTCCAACATATTATTTTTCATTTTTCACTGATAATTTTTTGCCAATAATAGAGACAAGGCTAAAAAAAATCATCTCGGATGACAGTGTGCTGATCTGTTTGCCAAGTATAAAGGGAAGTGATAAAGACTTACAGAAGGTTTCAGAAATAGTAGTGGCACAATTCCCTCAATGTAACTTGAGCAGCAGCCACAAAGGATGTAAACAGTGTGACAAAACTTTAAAACTTTGCTGTTAAAAGTTCTGAAGAAGTTCAATCCACCTTATCTGAAATGGAACTTGAAGATGGAGCAGAGCCAATCAATAGTGAATTAACAACAGCCATGTAGCTAGATGGAGCCAACATATTGATAACTGCAATAGGGGAATCACCATTCAAGAAAGAAAAGAAGGAACAAGACATTTGCAAGGTAAAGGGGCAAACTGAGACAGTCATCCCAAAATAAGTTAGGAAATCTTTTGAATATTGAAAATATAAATCCTCCAGAAAATGAGAAAATAAAAGCAGAAGAAGATTTGAATGAAATACCAGTTCAGTTGATAGATGAATTTAATGCAGTAGGCACAAAGAAAAGTGAGAGTTTTTACAAGTTTTACCTAAAAATGGAGTATCTACCCAACTAGACGCACAGCTACAATAGCCAAAAACGCAGTTTTATTCCAAACTTGATTTGTTATCAAAGAATGACACAAACTCATAATGTCATGTTAGAAACTGTGTTGCTATGATGTAATGTATCCCACCTTCACAACAGTGCTGCTTCAACAAATGTGATAATTACAGCAATACATTAGCATTGAAACAATCACTCAAGGAGGTGTTCATCTCGAATTGTATTGATGGAGTTCATTTTGAAAAATGATCAAATACAAACCACTCCAATCTTGAATCAAATGAACTCTCTGCAGATGAGTTAATTAAACAGCTCTGCAATGCCATTCAATAGCCCAATACTTAGCTGTATTTGTCTATAGAATGGCATGCCTGCTGATGTTGTGCAAGTTGACAGAAATCTCTTGCCATTAGCAAGCTCTTGCTGAGCTGATGTATGATGAGTTATTGATTTTGACTGAGCAGATTTAGTTTTATTTGTATGGTAATGAATGTGTATATATAAGTATAGTTTTTAATTTTGTGTTGTGTAAGATTGCTGTATGATCAGTTGCCTGAAGCACAGATTTCCGGATTTTCTGTATCGTTGCTCTGCCTTGCTAATGCGGTTCTGGAGTGCTGTGGCATTTGTGCCTCCTGTCTTGCCCTGCACTCGACCTTTCCCTGGGGTGCTAGGCGGTCTTGAGGCCACCAAGGTGAGAATACTACTAATTACAAAAAAGCAGAACTTTGTTAGTAAGTATTGGCTACTGTAGAAATGTGATACGCGCACAGAATTTATGAAAAATGGTCAAAGTGAATTTTTTTTTCAGGTCCCTGAAAATTTTGATTGAAATAATCAAAGTTCTGCACACATAGATGCTGTTATAGCAGTTCAGATTTCTGCTGACCAATATTGGTTGTAGGGGTGGCCTAGCACTCTGCTCTATGTTTTCTGGTGCTTAGGTGCAATAAAAACTTGGTTATTTCAAAAATCTTTACTGGACTCCAGAAAAAGTAATACTGTCAGTTTTATATTTTATACCTCTTTTGAGATGAGATTATAAATTCAGTAGTTGAGGAGAGGGAGCTATGGCAGCTCTTAGTCCAATGATGAGCAGTTGTCCACCAGCAAGGGCCATCTAGCAAGATGCTCAGCAATTAGGTTGATGAGTTCAGATGTGCCGGGCAGTGCTGTTTTAGCTACACCTGCAAGGCTTGGTTTATGAGGTGTGGTAAGCATTCTGTTTAGGCATGCATTATGTTAATAAGTCATAATGTGCCAGCTGATCGTGATCTTTCACCTTTTATTTATGTATGTCGCACGTTTCCAAACGTGCAACATTATATTTGCCGCACGTTTTTTTGTAAGAAAAAACTCTTGATGAAATAACGGTCATTTGCAAAAGCAAGCAGTAAGATACTAAATGAACATACTCAAGCAATTATGCCAACAGGGCAAGTTACTCAAAATAGCTACCTTTGATTAAGATAGAAGTGCACTGCTAAATTCATTGCAACAGGTTGACAAAACAAAGATGAAAGAATAAAAAGCACTATTGAGTGGCAGGCTTGCACTACATCACTGTGGCAAGGGTTTTCAGTGGATTATGGCCAAATTTGGTGGTGATACTGGAAATATGTTGTAGTTTGTTGCATGAGAAGGATTTTGGAACAAAATGTATTCATATACAAATATTCAACTGCAAGGAGTCACCCCAGGTATGAAAACTTTTTTTTTTTTTCTTACCATGGATTCATACCTAAGGGCTTAGCATACCAAGTCGTCAGGTCTCTTATCTTTGCAGCCCCCTCCAGCAGTGCAGTGCTACAAGCAAGTGAGGAGTAGCAGATCCGGGGGAGGCCAGCACAGCCATGCTTGCCAGTTTAATATTGAGAACAGCTATGTTACCACAGGTATAGGAACTGGAATTAGTGCGCACCATTTGCTATCACATGAATCGTCTGTATGAATTACAAAAAAAAATTATAGAACATGGCACCGTACAACAAAGGAGCATATGAAGAAGCAAAACACTTGCACACAGACAGACACCCAGACAGACACACAGACAGACACACAGACAGACAGACAGACACAGACATACACACACAGACACACACAAAATGCCTGCAACTTCAGAAGCAAAATGGGATGGGAAACAACATCAAATGCCTTTGAAAAATCAAGCATGGCCATATCCACTACCAAACCAGCATCAACAGACTTGACTACATCCGAATAGACCAGCAACATCTGATCTTCTGTTGATCTAGCCTTCCTAAATTCAAGCTGTCTGGAAGAAAGGAGCTGGTAAGACTCGAAATAGTCCACCAGCTCATTAGCAACAATCCTCTCCATCGATTTGCAGCAAACAGAGGTAAGGCTAACTGAATGATAGTTCATGGGATCATAACTAGATTTATTTTATAAAATTGGAATCACCAATGAACTCTTTCATGCATCAAGGAGCACTCCACTGTGCAGAGAAAAGTTAAAGATGATAAAGAGAGGCTGTGTCAATTGCACAGCACACTCATTCAGTAACTTTGGGTGGAATCCTTCCATGCACATTGCTCTACTAACATTGGAGCACCGCCAGAACGTCATGGACATTCAGAGACCTTTTGACAAACTTTCTCTTTTGGCCATCAAATAACTGGAAAGGAGCAGGATTGGGAGGTACATTCTCTATATACGTCAGAGAGGGCAGATGACAAGAGCTCAGCCTTCTCCAGTGGATCATAAACCAGCTGTCCACCTTCATTACGAAGTGGTCCGACCCCAAGATAACCTTTCTTCTTGCTTTGTATATAAGCATGGAAAAGCTTTGGGGAGTCACTATGCCGTTGCATAAGGTATTCCTTGTACTGAGATCGACTGAACAAAGCATGATTTTGAAACTGACAGTTGAGATCAAGGAAGATAGCTAGTGTCTCCAAAGTATTTCAATAATTTCTTGTAAACCTTCTTCATGAAATCTTGTACTCATCCCACGCATTTGCTCTCCTCACCTTCAACCTGGGAGAGGCCTCACAGACCATGGTGCCCTAGGCGAGTCTCCAGCAAGAGGCACATGTAAGTCTATCAGACTCCTCAGTATAGTAAGGAACACTCTTTATGCGTCCCAAACACCCAGGTAAACAAATTCAAGAGGCCAATCAATTCTCAAGAATGCTTTGGAAATAGCGCCGTAGTTACCCCGGCGCCAAGAATACTTCCGAGATTGATGTCTAGCCCCATCAGACTCCAAGACGTTCACAAACAAGTAATCACGAATAACTTCCCCAACACGATCGGACGTGCTTGTAAAAAATAAATCCAGAATGTTGCCGAACATGAGAAAAGTCTGCTCCTTCACCCACTGATGTAAGCTACAAGATGCAAAGCAATCCAAAAACAGTTGATCCGTCTAGTCAACATTCTCTCCCTGCACTAACTCATCCGACCACTTCACCAAGGGCAGGTTGAAATCCCCTAACGCAACTACCTCACAACCAACACAGAAGTCACTAATCAAACTTATCAGATCAAGATTTTCCTGATCATCATATGATGAAGGTCTAAACACAGCTAAAATTTACAAATTGAGTTGAACCAGAAAAATTGCTGCTCTATCTGGCAAGTCCAGATTAACCTCCTCATACTTCAGTGATTTTTTTAAATCTATACAAATACCGTGTTTCCACACTCTAGTATGCAAATCTCCTCTTACAACAGAGAACCCATGAACCTCAACTAAAGAAGAGCAAACCGAGCTTGCAAGCCATGTCTCACCAACCACAAACACCTCCAGCCTATTTTCTGAAATTAAATCTATTTTGTTAGTAAGACTATTGACATTGCCTGGACAATCTTCAGCAATAAAAACTGGGAGACTGACGACGGCAGAGACCCTCAACAATTGATGGACCCAACGCCCGCATCACCACCTCCGCGGCCACCTGCAGCACCGCCGCGGAAAACAGCAGCCCCCTCAATAGGAACGCCACCGCGGCCACCAGAGCCGCCTCCGCGGCCACCAGAGCCGCCTCCGCGGCCACCAGAGCCGCCTCCGCGGCCACCAGAGCCGCCTCCGCGGCCACCAGAGCCGCCTCCGCAGCCACCAGAGCCGCCTCCGCAGCCACCAGAGCCGCCACCGCGGCCACCAGAGCCGCCTCCGCGGCCACCAGAGCCGCCTCCGCGGCCACCAGAGCCGCCACCGAGGCCACCAGAGCCGCCACCGGAGCCGCCACCGCGGCCACCAGAGCCGCCACTACGACCACCAGAACCACTCCCGCGGACACCAGAACCGCCCCCGTGGCCACCAACATCATTATTGCAGTCATCAGTAGAAACACAGAGGACCCCAGCACGACCACCAGCAACGCCGACACCTCCACGCTCAGCTGCACCTTGGTTTGCAGCAGTCACCCCATCGCCAACAGCAGCTCTTCTCGCAATAATCTCCTGTTGCTGTCTGTAGGATGTGTCCCTCTGTATGAAAACAGACTTGAACCCATCCGAGAATCTTAAATTCTTGGCACCACCTAGCAGCATCCTTCTTCGATCACAATCCAGAACTTTAGCTCTAAACAAGTTGGTTTTGCCGAACCTCACAAGTCCACTGAGCTCAACTTCTACGATGTCCAGGGCCAAGCAAACTTGGGCAAATTTCTCCTTCACACCCTCAGCACTGCCAGTCTGGAAACCTCTGAGGACAATCGAGTCATGGCGGCGTTTCTATTCGCGCAACTCTCTCAATTCTGCACGAATAATCTCCATAGAAATTGTAGCTTTGTAGCTTGTTGGCAGAATGACCGCCAGATGGTGACTCAATTCTCATTGACATCTCAAGTCTTTTGGTAAGGGATCCAACAGCAACCAACAACTGATTGAAAGCTGACACAAGTCTAGTCTCCTTGCCAGGAACACAAGAAGAACTGGTTCTACCAGAACATCTACACCTGCAACAAAAATACTGCACAGCACCGCCAGTATCCTTCAAAAGGCAACTGACAACATCCTTTTCTAACCCAAGACAAGACACGCCTGCGTGAAATTTCCCGCGGCATACCAAACAAGAAACGAAACCTTCCAAAAGAACGGCATCACAGAAGGAACAGTGCACATCCATGCCAGGCAACCCATGAACCTCTGAGTCCCCGCCAGCAGCCAGCTCACCCCTCCCAGTCAAGCCCCCAGACTTACAGGACACTGCTGCCTCTTGTTTTTGGGACTGCAAAGGTGTTGGTGGGAAGTTTCCGCCGACGCTGGTCCTTCGATGAACTTCTGCAGCCGAGATGCCGCCGCAACCGTAGGCCTCCAGCGATGCCGCAAAAGATGCAACTGAGCCAACAGACTCGTGTTTCGACTGGCTAGCATCTGACACTTTAATTTCTTCATCATACCGGATGTGAAAGCTGTCCATCAAGATCCACTCGTCGTAAGTGCTGTTCCATCTCCTGTAGTGAATTTTGCACTTGTCTTCTTCTTCGCTCACCTCAACCACAATACACTCGTACATCTTAAGATCGTTTCTGTCTCTCACCCTCACTCGTCTCCAACACTTACAGCCTTAGGCATCTCAATATTTAAGTAGGTGTTAGTACAGAGCGTAAAGAACGTAATGCAGAAGTAGCCAGCTCAATCCAGTCACTCGGTTAATAAACCGTATGTGAACAAACGCGAATACCAGTAAAACGTGGTGAAAGGAAGAGTGAAATATTTATATATGGTGACTCCCCAAACATATTTTGGTATTGAATAGTTTTATTTTTCTCTATTGAAAGTGCTTAAATGTTTTTATTCACACATATAGTGTCATCTGGACATAAATGATCCAAAAAAATTATACCACAGCTAAATTTATAACATGTAGCTAATTTCACAATGACCTTATGCTCATACCATTGGGTGTAGGGTGACTAGTAAACCTCTGTTGGACACCTAGGTGCAATTTTTTGTCTTCATATAAGATAACAATGCCATACCTAGCAGGCCTTGTATTCATGTTAATGCAATTAGTTTGTAATGCAATGTAAAAATACCTCTCCTACTTAACTAATCATATTTCTGAAAAAATGATTTTTCTGCTAATATTCCCTTTTTTAATTATACCTCCAGGTAGTTTCCAATTATTGCAAAATAAAGTTACCCATGAAATGAAGAAATAATTCCCTCATAACTGTCAAGAATGATGGCAGCATAGAACAAGCATCAAAGAAAACCTGTTAGGAATTAAAAATTCCTACTTGTTTTTTTTAATTACCTAAAGCTATAC
>SDVV010037255.1:0-10859 GCA_016164225.1 Gammarus roeselii
CACAAACCAAATTGTCACTACTTCATCTGGGATAGTTATTCCAAAAGAGTATTCATCACCCGTTTTGCCCTATTCCGAAATTACACTTCACATATGATCCTCGTATTGACCACCAATTAATATACCTTAAACGGAAAACGACATCATTCACTCCCATAATCTGTTCATCAACCAATTTTAATGTACCGAAGACGTTGTTGACATCTCAGTGATGCAATGCATTATATGATCACTAGTACTCACTTCAAACGATGGTATCGCCAGCTGGCTTGATGGCTAAAGATTGTCTGTGATGAGATGCAAGTCTACTCGCTGTTCAGTACTCCGAGTCTGCTGCTCGAGTGGGTCGCACGACATCACGCAAGTTTTCAAATAGGCTGCTACTGCATGGCTATTGTTGGTCAAAATGCTCTACTTGAATACTCCTTCTAATTACAATGTCTCGTTTCATCTTCTGAAAGTCAGAGGTTGTGTTTTGAAATGAATCTTAATGTATCATGGTAACCTACATGACCTGAAATGCCCTGATCACGTATTGCTTCTGTTGTGCTTGGTTGCTATGCAGGTGTTTGTCCACAACATTGCACCACTTGACGGGTGCGTTTATATCTGTATATACCATAGTTTCCAGCGCATAGCACGTGTTACAGTTCGTAAATCGACGATGTGACTGGGCTTGGTTCGTCATTAACGTTGACCCAAGGTTGGTCTATTAACAGTGCAATCCTCACTGTCGGTGTGTTTGGTTGGCACTCAAATCGTTGCTAAGATGTTTTTTTCATTCAGCAATGAACACGTGGCGGCCCCAAGCCATAGAATATTTACGTAAGTTGGGCTATATGACGAAAAATTGTTTGTTATCTTTGTTGTTATTCCTTAAAGATTGTATATGCAACCATTTGGTCCAGGCTGCTTATGATGGCAATCTATCTATTCGTCTTCCGTTTCTAAATTCTGTGCAGAGGGAGAAATCGAATTTTTCTTGCAGCGTTTCTTAAACTTATTTATGAACGATGATAATCGGTACCCAATGCGTTTTTCCAGTTCTAAAATACACAGCAGGTAAATACTATACTTTCAACAAATGGTGTTTAAATACTTGTTGATCTATTTATAACAATGTGCGCCTTGAATCTCTAGTGAAACCCATACACTATGGAATGTAAAACTGAAATCACACAACAGATATACCTACATTTTCTGAAGAAAATGTCCATTACAAAACCCATCATCTACGTAGTGACGTATTGGGAATGCTACTGGGTAATCATTAATATATCTTTTCTGATTGATGTAAACAATCACGAGAATAGAACACAAATTGTATTTTTTTTGTAAGAAAATAAGCTCCTAAACGTCAGACTTTTTCTTTGTAGCGCTCCGCTACCGTTCGTTCGAACTCTGTCTCATAAATCTGAGAACATCATAACTGTGAGATTTTGATTGCTTTGGCATCAGAGAAATTATGTTTTGAAACGCAATCAATTCTACTTACTGAAACTTGAATACAACAGAGAATGTGAAAACACACTTGTTCCGTTGTCAGGGAGTTGTCAGAGAGTTTTGGACCATTACTTGCAATACTGAATTGCATTTCATTACACAAAACATCTGAATACAAATTTCTCGTCGTCATCAAATAACAGCACAACTACGAACACCATTAGTTACTATCCACAAACAGCACAACTTCAAATACCATTAGTTACTATCAACAATCAGCACAACTTCAAATTCCATTAGTTTCTATCAACAATCAGCACAACTTCAAATACCATGAATTACTATCAAAATACAGCTCAGCTACAAATACCATTAGTTGCTATCAAAAAAACAGCCTAACGACAGATATTATTACCTACTATCAAAAAACAGCGCCACTACGAATACCATAAGTTACTATCAAAAATAACACAACTACAATTACCATTAGTTCCGATTAATAAACAACAAAACTACCAATACCATTAGTTACTATCAACAATCAGCACAACCACAAATACCATTAATTTTTATCAAAATACAGCACAGCTACATATGGCATTAGATATGATGAAAAAACTACACAATTGCAAATACCATTAGTTACTATTAAAAAACAGCGCAAATTAATAACCGAGAGCCCCCCAGAGAGCACAGTTTAGTCCTTAATTTGTGCTGGGACCCTAAACCGCACGTTTGTTTACCTTAAATTCGTCGTTTAACGTTAACATTCAAATCGGTAAAGCCGGTCAAGAGGCCATCAAGAGTTTACTCCCCTGGCGTGAACCATGCCTCCAAAGAGGGGAAATAGCAAACCCCATTCAGTAGGGGCCAGTACCTCATCCGGAGTGACGAAGACCAAGACGAACAGCGCCACCTCAGCCAAATACGACCGGACCAATGACCGCATCGCAGAGTTGACCTAAAGCATTCGCAAATGGAGAATTTGTAACCAAGCGACCAGCCTTTCCGAGCAGGAAACTGGAAACTTTACCACAGAATCGAGCGCAATCGTCGACCGTCTAACGAGACCCGAGAATCTTGTCAAAGCTATAACTCTTCGAATCCACGTACTGTTAAAGAATCGACCAACCAAGGAACTGCAATCCACGCATGTGCCTCTACTTCCACATCCGATGACAACCTCAACTACTCTCCGTCCATAAACACCCGCACCGAGTTCTGAGGGCTACAAGGGAGAAGCAGTTCTCGAAATTTAATAAATACAACCTGTTCAACAATGGTCCCAACTTTACCTAACATTTAAAATCACATTCGACGAAAAGGACTAGGCAAAATGAACTGGGCTCCATTATTGGCCGTCCAGTCCTAAACATCTCCACCAACGGCAACGAAAGCCCCACTATTACAATAGATACGAAACTTCTAAGCGACAGTATACTTTCCAAGACATGAAATTGCCAGAAGTCATGCGCGATCATACCACACCAAACTTTTTCTATGTATTCAGGGTTGATCACATTGTGAATCTCCCGCAGGAGCAAGCTGATGAGTACATCACCACACTTGTTCAATAAGAGGACTGTGTTGTCGAAACAAAAATCGCAACTTGAATCACACCAATATGAAACAACACCACGACCCTCCTGCTGAAATTCAACTGCCTCATCCCAACGAACTACATAGCAATACCTTATTCTGACACCAAAACCAAGGTTACACCCTACGAGAGACGTCCGATGCAATGTTATAAATGCCAAAAATACGGACACACGTCAAAAGATTGTAATGGTAAGCAGTAGTAGTAGTAGTAGTAGTAGTTTCTTCTGTTTTCCACCGGAGCTCCAACGTGTTGTCACTGAGTGCTTCCGCGTAGGGCACGAGTAATGGTAAGCAAAGATGCCCACACTGCTCCCAAAACGGCCATGACAGGCGGGACGATGCCGGGTCGTACCCATCCAAAGAATCTCAACAATCTCACTGCAAACTAAACTGCCATCCTACGGGACACAAAGACTGCCCCCAAAATAAATTTGAAAGCGAAATTCTTCTGTTCCAGATAGGCGCCAAGGTCCGGCGACGAGAGGGTATGGCCTCGATGCAGTTCTCCCAGGCTGACCCTCCCACGCAGAAGAAATGATCAGCACCATTCTCTACTCACATCCATATCACGCTCATAGATAGCCGTGCAAGCAAAATCGCTCATAAACGAATCAATACATTATGATGAACTCACTATCACAACAACTAGGAGGTAAACCGGAAACCGTCCACCGACAGGGAAAGAACCATTTGGCCCACTTCGTAAACCATGAACAAAGGAACGCTATGCAACATTCCCGTCGACAAACACAAAGTTACTGTTGAATTATTTCAGTCCTTCAACACTACCTCACGAATTATATACAGTTTCAGCTACAGTCCCACAACTGACACGAGTGCTTTCTGTAGTGGGGGTTAGCAAAGGATTACGGAGTTACCGAGGTTTTTCTGGCAACATGGATCAAATCACGAAACTCTTGTTCTACCGCATACCAAATCACCTTCTCAGGACCTGACGCACCGGAATTCATACCCATCCCGGACGAACAAGGAAAAACAAGAATTTTCCCTGTGGCGACATGGTCTGCAATGTGCAAAAAATGCCTCGAATACGGCCACGTTATCAAATACTGCAAACCGCCGAACACACCTCAACATTGCAAGAAGTGCGCCAGTGGGCACGACAAAAAGGATTGCAAAACCTTTCAACCTACGTGCTACCACCATTGAAATCTGGCACGACGAAGCCCAAATTGACCTAATTATGCCTAAGCAGTTAAATCCACAAGCAGCCCCAACCCCCAGACGATACCCAAATATGGTCAACACAAACTATGAACAAGACCTCAATACCCCTTCATAGCAGTAACACTACCGCACCCATCCTAACGACCACCCTCGTAATAGAGGCGAGTGGCCTTAACAATGAACCCACCGGTGCCCACGAGGACACTGCGATGGATGCTGCCTCCTCAGTCGACTACGAAGTGTGGTCTACTAACACGAAAACGAAAAGGCGAAAAGATAAAAACGCCTCCGACGACTACGAGGTGCTCAGCGCTCACCCACTACAAAACAAAAAGATTAGCAACAGCCCACGAACAACAGCTCGTAGAGATCAGAACGTAGAACGATTTCGGTCCGTCTAATCAAAACAGCACCCAGCGGAAACCAGGGTGCGGGATTCAAGTCAGTTCGCATGCTCGGCAGAACATCTCACCAGCGAGTAGTAGTAGTAGTAGTAGTTTCTTCTGTTTTCCACCGGAGTCTCAACGTGAAGTCACTGAGGGCTTCCCCGTAGGTTCCCGTAGAGCACGAAGATCCGTCAATTCTGCATAGCTTCGTGTGCGAAGTTAGGTTAAAGTTCAGCGGGTTCAGGAACAGAGATGATTCAAACCTAGTTAGTTTCACACGACTTCGTATATTCTGGTGTGTTTTTTGAAAGCGATCATTTTTTCTGGTTTACTGATTCTGGCGTTGTAGGCTGCACCGGATCCGGTGCTCAAGAAGGCTTGTCGGACTACTGCGAGTGCGTCACAATCCATTAGTGTGTTTCGCACTGATTGCCACTTGGTGGCAACAGAGGCACGGTGGTGCGTCCGGTCCCATGTCTACGTCCATCAAGTGATTGTGAGATATCCACGTGTGTCCTGTGCACAAACGGTTAATGAACATTTGGTCTCCATTATTAGAAAACCTGGTGTTCCACTCTCTCACGGATGGTTTAATTGAAAGCATTTTTTTGTCCACTCTGTTGCCAAGAGTCGTGATGTTATACGTGAGTTAATGACTGGGAACCAGTTTCGGTAATGTATGGAGACGTATTGTTCGTGCTGGGTAGACACCCGTTTAGAGAGGGAATCTGCGCCCTTGTTTCCTCTTATTCCCACGTCTCAAGGGATCCAGCAGAACTCGACCGCTTGACCCGTCTCGGACATCGTGAATAGGTCGTATTGCATTTTTCTAAGGGCAGGGTGATCAAAGTGCAGAATTTTCAGTTTGGTGAGAACACTCAGACTGTCTGAAAATATAACATATTTGGATAGGCAGTAACTTTTTGTATTTTAGATGGCCAATTTGAGTGCGTGCAGCTCTGCAGAAAATTCAGGGGCCTCTTGGGGCAGGGTGGCCGAACGTGAGGTCCCTTCACCCACAGCGGCGGCTCCCACTGCGTCCGATGTTTTGGATTTGATTTGGGCCTCATTTCCGATGTTTTGGAGCCGTCAGTGTATATATGGCGGTGCTCAGAGTACTGTACATCAAGAAGTCGAGAGAATTTTCGGCGGTACGTGTTGGTTGGGGTTGTTGCTTTGGGGTACGTTTGCAAATCTAGGTTGACCAGCGGTGGGCTGATCATCCACGTTGATGTGTTGATTTGGAGAATTCGATAAATGTATGAGGGCTTGATTGTTTTGCGACTGGTGTTTAGTGAGGTCAGAAGTTGTCCACGCGTAGAGAAAAGGGTGGTCATATGTTCTTCTTAGCCGCAAAGAGGTGTTTATCGAGAATGTTGGTGACGTCACTGAGTGCTGAGCTATTGATGTAGATCCTTGTCTTGAAATAGTACTGTAGTGAAAATTTGTCTCTTCGGAGCGGAAGTGGAAGCTCGTTAGCAAACGCGTTCAGGGATTCGATGGGTGTGGAATGGAACGCACCGGTTGTGATACGCATGGCGTTGTTTACGATGATAGAGAGAGGTTCAAATGTGTTTTTGGCTGCTGAACCGTTAACAATTGCTCCTTAGTCAATGCGCAAGCGCATTATTGTTCCAAATAACGCCGTGCCGGTGTCCATATCGGCACCAAATTTCAAGGATGTTACAGAGAGAATAAGTCCGGTTGCATTTTTTGCAGCGAGTATCCAGGGCTGCAATATGGGGTCGCCACGTGAGTTTAGGGTCCCACACAAGACCGAGGAATTTTATTTTTTCCTCGTGTACTAACTGAGTGTTGTTCAGCGTAAGGGCTGGTTTTAGGTGTAAGCCGGCATGCTTTTCATTTTGGAGGGCGAGAATCGGAATCCGTTTAAGGAGGTTCAGTTCTCGACTAGGTTTAAACATTTCTGGAGTGCATGTTAAATCGTTGAAAGCTTGGTCGCCTGTAGCTAATTTGCAGGTCCAGTCTTCCATCACGCGGAAGAATGTCGGCTAGCTGGTCTATTTTAAGGATGAAAAGAGTGACGCTAAGGACGCTTCCTTTGGGGACTCTCATTTCTTGTGGATACGATGGTGACTGGAAGTCGTCGCCGACTTCGACCCTGAAGGTACGGTTTTGCAGAAATGTATGGACAAAGTAGTAGTAGGTGCCCTCTCAGCCTTTCGCGGTGGAGATCCTTCATGAATCCGTATTTCCAAGTAGTGTCATCGAAGAATATGGAAACTACGTGTTCTCCTCGGACAAAAGCTCGACTAATGTTTAATTCCAGTCGTACAAGGTTGTCCGTCTTGGAGCGCCGCTTGCGGCCGCCGCACTGCATGTTGTTGAGGCCTGCGTGCAACTCAAGGTCAAGACTAGGGGTGGATGGATGATTATTCATTTTATAGATCGTTAACAATTTATTTAAGTATTCTCTTATTTTTTCTTGCTTGGGCTCTATTATTTTTCTCTGTCTTTTTTTCATGGTGATCTATTTCGTATTGATTAGAAAAGTATGTATCGTTAGACGCCCGCAGAGGCCCTAGGTGGACTAAGCGGTGTGTTAGTTAGTCTAGTCCAACCTCCTGTGGGAGAATTTGCGCTCTTTCTGGGCGCCTAATAAGTACCCGAGCACTGCTAAGCGTTTTTGATGGCTAAATGATGAAATCTTGCTTACGTTGATCTTAGAGAGCGAAAGTATTGAACGGCACTGTACGTGGAGGGGACGAGGCGAGTCGAGGTAGGCTAAGGCGAGTGGAGACGAGTCGACTGGTGGGGCGACGAGTCGAGACGAACCGAGGCTGTCCGAGACTAGGTGACCCGGGAGAGGGGGGTGGGGGTGCTCGCGGGGCCCAGAGTACTTGAGGGACCCGGGGGTTTCGGAAAACCGGGGGACTCTGAAGACTAGGAGGATTTGGGGGGATCCACTTGGACCCTTCCGGGGGCCCTTTGGGACCCCCTTGAAAAACTTTGGGACCCGTTTGAGGCCCCTCTGAACCCTGGCACCCCTGGCTCCCCTCCCTACGCTGTAAAACCCATACACAGAAGAATGTATGTATGTGAAATGCTTGAGTATAACAGTTGACCATTGTAGTCCACGGATTACTGGCGCAGAAGGCAAGGGTCGCGTCGAGGCTGGTCGAGGTGCATCGAGATCAGTCGAACATGTTGAGGCGAGTCGAGTTGGTCGCGCGACAAGCCGAGACTGTTCGAGGGGATTCGAGACAAGCCGAGATGAGCTGAGACGAGGGGACCCGGGGAGCTCGGGGGTATTGAGGGAACTTTCAGGACTCGTCAGGCTCTTTTGGGACCCGAGACACCTCTGCCATCCCACTCCAACCCCAAAATGCTTGAGTGAAAGAAAGAAAAAAAAATTAGCGCACACCTACTCGGTATCTGCTTTGTACCTACTCTGTGCCTGCGTCGAACCTACTCGGTAACTATGCGTTAAACCTATTCTGTATCAACGTTGGACCTACTTTGTGTCTGTGTTAGATTTACTCTGTGTCTGTGTCGGACTTATTCTATATCTATGTTGGAGCTACTCGGAGTCTGCGTTGAACCTGTTCGTAATCTACGCTGCACCTACTTCACCACTATTCAGTTGCCCTGCGGGGGAGTCAACGTTAACTTCGCGTTGGGATTCCGGTGGAAAAGTGAAGCAACAGCTACTACTACTCAAGGTCAAGACGTGAGTTCATCATTCTCCACACAGTCTTACAGAGGACGCTGTAAGAGCAATGGGGCGGTAGTTACGTGGGTCACCATTGATCGGGAAAATAATTAGTTTGAATATAGTGTTGAACACTTTTAATGAGTGCTCACTGGCGCCATCTGGGAGATTCTTGATCATGTTGATGTGCACCCGGTCTAGCCCAGATGAAGTTTCCCGTGCATTGTCTATAGCGCACTGTAGTTTGTGGAGGGAGAAAGGTTTGTTGTAGGCCTCTTTGTAGGTGCTGATAGATTACGAGTAGGTTCAACGCAGATTCAGATTAAGTTTAACGTAGATTTCGAGTATTTTTAACGTAGGTTCCGAGTAGGTTTAACACATATACAGAGTAGATTCGACATAGATACAGAGTAGGTTTAACATAGATACGGAGTAGGTTTAACGTAGATACAGAGTAGGTTTAACGTAGATACAGAGTAGGTTTAACATAGATACCAAGTAGGTTTAACATAGATACCAAGTAAATTTAACGCAGGTTCAGAGTAGATTAAACGCAGGTTCCGAGTAGGTTTAGCGCAGATACAGAGTAGGCTTACCGCAGATACAGAGTAGGTTTAACGCAGATACCGAGTAGGTTTCGAGTTGGTTCAACGCAGGTTCGGGTAGGTTCAACGCAGATACAGAGTAGGTTTAACACAGATACAGAGTATGTTCAAAGTAGATACAGAATTGGTTTAACGTAGATACAGAATAGGTTTAACGTAGATACAGAGTAGGTTTAACGTAGATTAAGAGAAGGGTTTAACGTAGATACAAAGTAGGGTTTAACGTAGATACCGAATAGGTTTAACGTAGATACCGAGTAGGTTTAACGTTGATACCGAGTCGGTTTACAGTAGATACCGAGTAGGTTTAACGTAGATACCGAGTAGATTTAACGTAGATACCGAGTAGGTTTAACGTAGATGCCGAGTATGTTTAACGTAGATACCAAGTAGGTTTAGCGTCAAGAGCGTCCAGAGTTTTCCAAAGGGCCCCAGAAGGGTCCAAGTGGGTCCCCCCAAATCCTCCTGGTCTTTCGAGTCCCCCGGGTTCTCGAAACCCCGGGTCCCCCGAGTCCCGCAGGTCCCACGAGTACCCCCCTTCCCTGGGTCACCTTTTCTCCACCAGCCTTGACATAGATAATGAAAACCAATGCAAAATTTATCAGGAATAAAGGGCAGAGAAAAATAATAGCACCCAGGAAAGAAGAAATTATAAAATACTAAAATAAAGTGTTAATGATCTATAAAATGAATGTTCATCCATCCACCCAAGTTAAATTTAAAGTATGACAAACAATGCAAACAAACGCTCTGTTTAAGGTCCCAGCACAAACTAGGGACCAGCTTGTACTATGAGGGGAGTCCTCAGTTATTGTTTGGCACGGGAGCGTTAAAACACAATTCCCTCACCAGCGAGAACGATCATCGTCTGAGTGAGGAGGCGTTGAAGAACTCATACCCGAAATCACTCATCATCCAGCACCTCAATCGACCCAATTAACCCGCCGGCTACAATTCAATCAACCATACAGTTAATAAAAACAGATGAAAAGCGAGCTCGTTCGAGAAGCAAACACAAAGAGCGGACACTTTTGTCCTCCTCCTACAATAGCACTCACAGTCGCGAACGCTGTAATTCTAGCAGACTACGTTCTACAGAAAGCAGACGCTCCCGCGAACGCTCTCGATCTAGGACTCCTGATCAAACTCAGAAACATGAACAACAGTGGAAATGTCTGGGACTCAGAAACATGAGAGATGATTAACTATCTTTAGTCGCGAAGGCCACGATAAAGTGAATGCACACGGCGAAGTGGCAGTCATGATCGCTGTTCGGGAAGTTATGTGTTTCAAGACCAATAACAGTGGATTCACCTACTCGTCACTAGGCCACGATCGCTCGGAAGCACTACATAATGACCGAATTCCTTAACAACTGCCCGCGCCCGTACTCCTCCTTTAAGACCTTAACAGCTCCCACGAAATGTGGGATGCGTGAGAACAGACCCCAGGGAAGTGATAATGGTCGACACCATAGACACCCACCACCTAGGTGTACTCAATGACGAACAACCCACCTAAATCATCCTCGAAAGTGAAACCGCAATCCACTTACCATCTGCTCCCCCACACTTGCACCACAAGTCGTTTAGTGAGTCCTGCCTTCAACACACGACAGTGACCATAACCCAGTCATCATATCCCTCCTCCATAACCAACCAAACAATCCCGCTTGGGGTGGATGGATGCTTATTCATTTTATAGATCATTAACACTTTATTTTAGTATTTTATTATTTCTTCTTGCTTGGGCTCTATTATTTTTCTCTGCCCTTTTTTCATGGTGATGTATTTTAAATTTGTTATCATTATTATTATATGTAACGAGGTTGGTTGAGAGAAGGTGACCCAGGGAGAGGAGGTACTCGTGGGATCCGCGGGACTCGAGGACCCGGGGTTTCGGGAGCCCGGGGGACTTGGGAGACCGGGTGGATTTGGGGTGGTCCACTTGGATCTTTCTAGG
>SDVV010037256.1:0-10859 GCA_016164225.1 Gammarus roeselii
TTGTGGCTCTAGAGTCTTGAAAGTGTCGGTGGGCCTGAGATTCAGGCAACGCACAGGCTGCGTCCACGTCACCACTGCAGAGACGGCGCACACGGTGCCATCCCCACCGGCGAATACATGAAACAAGAAGGTTGACGGACGCTGGGGCCAGGGCCCCAGACGCCGCCACCGCAGGCAAGGCATCTTGATGGAGTTGGCCCGCCTGACTCATGTAGGCTCCCTCGTGGGCGGCGGTGTTTGTGGTGGTGTGTTGCACTGAAGGCATCAATAAAACAGTGACCTTTGCACTGAAGGAATCAATAAGACAGTGACCTTTGCACTGAAGGCATAAATATAACAGTGACCTTTGCACTGAAGGCATCAACTAGACAGTAACCTTTGCACTGAAGGCGTCAATAAAACAGTTACCTTGCACTGAAGGCATCAATAAAACAATGACATTTGCAGTGAAGGCATCAATTAAAAAGTGACCATTGCACTGAAAGCATCAATAAAACAGTGGCCTTTGCACTGAAGGCATCAATAAAACAGTGACTTTTGCTCTGAAGGCATCAATAAAACAGTGACTTTTGCTCTGAAGGCATCAATAAAACAGTGACTTTTGCTCTGAAGGCATCAATAAACAGTGGCCTTTGCATGGAAGGCATCAATTAAACAATGAAATTTGCACCGAAGGAATCAATTAAAAAGTGACCATTGCACTGAGAGCATCAAGAAAACAGAGGCCTTTGCACTGAAGGTGTCAATAAAACATCGATCTTTGCACTGAAGGTATCAATGAAGCAGTGGCCTCTGCACTGCAGGTGTCAATAAAACAGTGACCTTTGCACTGAAGGTGTCAATAAAACAGTGACCTTTGCACTGAAAGTGTCAATAACATCTTCAATTAAATCTAATAAGGCATGTTCTATATTATTGAACGTCTGGAAGCCATAATGAATTCATCATAATAGGGTTTTAGATACAGAGTATATTTTCTAGCATGGAATATTTTTCAAAAAATTTGACACGGGGCGGGCAGGACTGATATTGGGCGATAGCCCTTTGTCAGTTGTGCTTTATTTTTATACATTGGAATAATTGTAGCGATTTTGAATGCATCGGGAGTAATTCCCTGCTTGAGGTATTTATTGCTAAATTGATCATGATGGATGTTGTTGCTGATGAGAGATTCACTTAGGATACTAGGTATACAATTAAAAGAATGATTCAAAGCATTTTAAATAACTTGTAGATCAAAATCAATAACATTTCGATCGGAATAACTCAGGTTATTTTTTACAAGGAAGTTGCTAATGATTTTCCACACCTTTTTGCGATTTCCTTGTGAGGTCGCAATCAGATTTTGAATACGATTTTCACGATTAATAGCAGTCAGGTTAGTAAACGCTGTTCTGTGACGTTTATATTCATCTTTATGAATGATACATGTAGACCCGGTATCGTCCATGGGTTCTTAGCTTAAATGTGATGAAGCTCATGTGTTATTAGACAGGAATGTGTCTGGAACAGCTCAAATAGAAAACTATGGAACTGTGTAAAGACATCGTTTGAGTTTAATGTTGATATTGAGTCGTAAGTTTTCAGCGGTTCTTTAAAATTTTGATTGTGACGGTCGCTATATTCACGATAGGTAATTACAATCGGGTCAAGGTATTCATGACTATTCGGCTTCTGAATAAAAAAAGTCTAATGATCGGAGACATCGAAACGATCACATCTACACGAGGTATACAATTTACATCATTGGTAAAAATTGTATGCGTTAGAATTGTCTATTCAGCAGTTGTACGCGTTGTTTTGTAGTTAATGGATACAAGCCATGCTTATTGTAATAGTCAGCAACTAAATTCAGTCAAAGATGCTAAAAATTAATTACGTGTAAGTCACCCATAACATACACTTTACAATGATCTTCATCAACGCTACTGAAAATTATATTCAACTCTAGAGTAAACATGCAACCGATTTGTCAGAAGCCGTACGGTAAACCACACCTATTGTTTTACCATCATTATCACAAGAAACGTCGCCAATTTTTTTTTTCATGACCTGATGAAAGAGAGTTTAGGTTTAGGTACTATAGACGCCAGAAATAGGGTCTTTCCCGGGCGTGATGAAAGAGAGTTTAGGTTTAGGTACTATAGACGCCAGAAATAGGGTCTTTCCCGGGCGTGATGAAAGAGAGTTTAGGTTTAGGTACTATAGACGCCAGAAATAGGGTCTTTCCCGGGCGTGATGGAAGAGAGTTCAGGTTTAGGTACTATAGACGCCAGAAATAGGGTCTTTCCCGGGCGTGATGAAAGAGAGTTCAGGTTTAGGTACTATAGACGCCAGATATAGGGTATTTTCACGTTTTGTTTTCAATGTTCCTGCATGAAGATTGTACATTTTTAATATTTTGATACATGTAGCTATTTACTCTAAGCCATGAGGAAACAATCATAAGTAAATGCATACCTAACAAAAAACCGAACTCAATGCAGGGATATTGGACGCACAACGTAAAAATACATTATTTCTCGTGTTTATAGCAAATCCATCGGCCTGTCATTTATGAATAAACAAACACCTCCCTTATTGCTCATGTTATTGATTGAGGATAGGTTTTAACCCGTAAGTTAAAAAGGTCCTGTAACTCATCTGCCAATTTGTTAGCTCATCTGTAGGAATCATTTGACACTCCGGAATATTCCCTCGCATTTGCAAATGGAATCAATAGTTATTAACTTTAAGAATAATTTTTGATATTGTGTAAGGACATTTAGTGCCTCTTGAATTAATCTTTACTGTTCAAAATTGTGGAAAAGGCAGATTTTATAGCGAAGCTGTAATATTTGCCTTATTGTATCTCTTTCCACACATGCTGTCTTGGTCTCTTCGAACACAGCCTTTCCATGGTTGAACCTTCTGTTTTCATTCTATTTCGGCTGTCCAGTCTTCTAAGACCCTTTCTGAAAATTACATTTTCGTTTCTGTATACTTTTTGCCGGAGCCGGATTATTCATAAACGGATGTTCTGGTCACGACCTAATACAATTGACGACCTCACAGAATTGACGACCTTAACGAATTGACGACCTCACAGAATTGATGACCTCACAGAATGGACAACCTCACAGAATTGACGACCTCACAGAATTGACAACCTCACAGAATTGACGACCTCACAGAACTGTCTTCGAAATCAGTAAGTTTCACAGTTTTTGATTCCACTCAAATTTCTTTATATTTTGAACATATCTCACTCAAAATTGGTCATTGACGTCAAAGATATTTTGGTATATCATAAACATCTACGCTCAAAATTGGTCATTGATGCCCACGGTATTAGGGTTAACCGCAAACAATCTATAGTCGTTCGTCTGAATAACTGAAATGACTCTCGGCTGTCCATAATCGATCAGGTGAGGCGTGTAATCTTATGCTAATTCCCCGTAGATTTCAAAGCGAGAGTTCTGTTTGCGTCCAGGATCGACGCTGGAAAACTTCCAGTCGAGGCGTCGGAATTAAATTGCGTGCTCTGAATAAAGTGCGTTTGCTCTGGTAAAAAATGCAACCAACTTCTTTATTGAGGAAGAAACTTTAGCGCAGGAGTTGAAAAAAAAACTTTTTGTCACAGCTGAATTTAATCTTGAATGAAATTCTCAAATGCTTGGAAAATCTGTGACTGAGCCGTGAAAAATATCCCGATCTCTATGTCATATCAGGGCTTGACGGAAAATTCTATTACAAGTAGTGTTTATTAAAGGTAATGGAATGTTCTTAATGAAACATCATTCGATGGTGTTAGAAATGAAGTAATCTCAAATCCTGCACCACATTCATTACATGCAAAGGCCTTCCTTGGGACCAGAAATATTTAAATTTTGCAAAGCAGTCGTCGAGCTCCCGCTCATCCAGGCCCTGCGACGGTTATCGAATTGGAATGGCAATGGTGAACACAGGACAGGTTACAGGATGTGGGGTCTATGTCCTGGGCCCCATGGCAATGGTGAACACTGGACAGGTTACAGGATGTGGGGTCTTTGTCCTGGGCACCATGGCAATGGTGAACACAGGACAGGTTACAGGATGTGGGGTCTAAGTCCTGGGTACCATGGCAATGGTGAACACTGGACAGGTTACAGGGTGTGGGGTCTATGTCCTGGTCACCAAGGTAATGGTGAACACTGAACAGGTTACAGGATGTGGGGTCAATGCCATGGGCACCATGGCAATGGTGAACACAATACAGGTTACAGGGTGTGGGGTCTATGTCCTGGGCACCATGACAATGGCGAATACTGTACAGGTTACAGGATGTGGGGTCTATGCCCTGGACACCATGGCAATGGTGAACACAATACAGGTTACAGGGTGTAGGGTCCATGCCCTGGGCACCATGGCAATGGTGAACACAGGACAGGTTAAAGGATGTGGGGTCTATGTCCTGGGCACCATGGCAATGGTGAACACAGGACAGGTTGCAGGATGTAGGGTCTATGCCCTGGGCACCATGGCAATGGTGAACACAGGGCAGGTTACAGGGTGTGGGGTCTATGCCCTGGGCACCATGGCAATGGTGAACACAGGACAGGTTACAGGGTGTGGGGTACATGTCCTGGGCACCATGGAAATAGTGAACACTGGACAGGTTACAGGATGTGGGGTCTGTGTCCTGGGTATAATGGCAATGGTGAACACAATACAGGTTACAGGATGTGGGGTCTATGTCCTGGGCACCATGGCAATAGTGAACACTGGACAGGTTACAGGATGTGGGGTCTGTGTCCTGGGTATAATAGCAATGGTGGACACAATACAGGTTACAGGATGTGGGGTCTATGTCCTGGGCACCATGGCAATGGTGAATACAGGACAGGTTACAGGATGTGGGGTCTATGTCCTGGGTATCATGGCAATGGTGAACACAGGACAGGTTACAGGATGTAGGGTCTATGCTCTGGGCACCATGGCAATGGTGAACACAGGACATGTTACAGGATGTGGGGTCTATGCCCTGGGCATCATGGCAATGGTGAACACAGGACAGGTTACAGGGAGTGGGGTCTATACCTTGGGCACCATGGCAATGGTGAACACAGGACATGTTACAGGATGTGGGGTCTATGCCCTGGTCACCATGGCAATGGTGAACACAGGAACAGGTTACAGGGTGTGGGGTCTATACCCTGGGCACCATGGCTATGGTGAACACAGGACAGGTTACAGGGTGTGGGGTCTATTCCCTGGGCACCATGGCAATGGTGAACACAGGAACAGGTTACAGGGCGTGGGGTCTATACCCTGGGCACCATGACAATGGTGAACACAGGACAGGTTACAGGGTGTGGGGTCTATACCCTGGGCACCATGGCAATGGTGAACACAGGACAGGTTACAGGATGTGGGGTCTATGCCCTGGGCACCATGGCAATGTTGAACACAGGACCGCTTACAGGATGTAGGGTCTATGTCCTGGGCTCCATGACAATGGTGAACACAGGACAGGTTACAGGATGTGGGGTCTATGTCCTGGACTCCATGGCAATGGTGAGCGCAGGACAGGTTACAGGATGTGGGGTCTCTGTCCTGGGCTCCATGGCAATGGTGAGCACAGGACAGGTTACAGGATGTGGGGTCTCAGTCGTTGCCACCTTGACGCCTTGTACGAGTATCGAAATACACTTTGCAGTAATATTAGACAGTCTCCCCTTAATTCGATACAGAATGATGTTATTCCACTGAAAATTGTTCTATTAGAGTTCGCTGGGTCTACTGTTGTTCCTCTGAAAAATATTCGGGCCTCCAGCTTTCATGGATTTTTGTATTATTATTCAATTTATCAGCTATTTGCAGACATGTCTCATTTTCTTTTAATATGCTATTATCAATCTAAAGGCTATAAGATATTACGCCGTTACGAACAGTTTCATTACATACTCTGAATCCTTCCGCAGGTTCGACTAGGATACAGTTCTATTAGTCGCGATTCCAGCACAGCCTTGAAGCCGTGGCGGAGCCTCAAGCTCTGCGTGGCGCTGCAGGTCGAAGTTTTCCAATCAACTTAGCCAACTTGGCGTTGAGTGCTCAAAGAACTTCCATTAAAGATTAAACCCGATTGATAACCTTAGCAGAGTTCCCTGCTAAGTTGGAGGAGTTGGAGGATAAATTCCGAGACGGCATTGACTCTCTAACACGAATGACTGGCCCTTACTCGCTTGTTAATGATCGCATATATGCATGGCTGTATCAATTTAGTAATTACATCAATTGCTGATAGTAAATCGTGATGTTTGGTAAGTTAAATTATGTTGTTAGAAAAAGAATAAGCTTTTTGCTGTCGACAAAGTTATTACTAATTTAACCTACACATGCTCAACTAGGAGTCGCTACTTTCACATGAACGGATCCAGTGCCCTACACACTGATAAATAGCTGATCATAACAATCCTCGACAGAGACGCTGTCAATATCAAATGAAGCTAATGAATATATTGGAAAGCCCTCTGTCCGAAACCGTAACCAAGATACGAGTCCAGCACTTTAAAAAATTATGATTCGAGGAGTCGTGCACTTTGTACTGTCTAGGTTATAGCAACAATCCTCTGTTCACGCAGTATTATAACCCATTGAGTGGTGATGAGAGGGTATTTATCCAATACACTGCATCCATCCCATCATCACCTGTTCTCGCCGTAACCAGATTTGTGATATCATACACAGGTCTCGCCATGACAAGATTTGTGATATCATACACAGGTCTCGTCATGACCAGATTTGTGATATCATACACAGGTCTCGCCATGACCAGACTTGTGGTATCATGCACAGATCTCGCCATGACCAGATTTGTGATGTCATACACAGGTCTCGCCATGACCAGACTTGTGATATACACAGATCTCGCCATGACCAGACTTGTGATATACACATGTCTCGCCATGACCAGACTTGTGATATACACAGATCTCGTCATGACCAGACTTGTGATATACACAGATCTCGCCATGACCAGACTTGTGGTATCATACACAGATCTCGCCATGACCAGACTTGTGGTATCATACACAGATCTCGTCATGACCAGACTTGTGATATCATACACAGATCTCATCATGACCAGACTTGTGATATCATACACAGATCTCGCCATGACCAGACTTGTGGTATCATGCACAGATCTCATCATGACCAGACTTGTGATATCATACACAGATCTCATCATGACCAGACTTGTGATATCATACAAAGATCTCATCATGACCAGACTTGTGATATCATACACAGATCTCATCATGACCAGACTTGTGATATCATACACAGATCTCGCCATGACCAGACTTGTGGTATCATACACAGATCTCATCATGACCAGACTTGTGATATCATACACAGATCTCGCCATGACCAGACTTGTGATATCATACACAGATCTCATCATGACCAGACTTGTGGTATCATGCACAGATCTCATCATGACCAGACTTGTGATATCATACAAAGATCTCGTCATGACCAGACTTGTGATATCATACACAGATCTCATCATGACCAGACTTGTGATATCATACAAAGATCTCGTCATGACCAGACTTGTGATATCATACACAGATCTCGTCATGACCAGACTTGTGATATCATACACAGATCTCGTCATGAATAAACTTGTGATATTAATTTTGAAAGTGTTATAACACCTAAATAAATCTAAATCCTTACATTCATTCATTATAATCATGAACAATGGCTCGAATGCGCCTTTGAAGAGTTGTCTGCTCGTTCTCACTGCAAGCGCGAGTTATAACATCCGCCGCTCCTGCTGACGCCAACATGATTGACGCCCTCATAACCTGGTGTTATCTTTCACACCGCCTCTACTGACGCCAACGGGATTGACGCCCTCATAACCGGGTGTTGTCATCCACACCGCCTCTCCTGACGCCAACGTGATTGACGCCCTCATAACCTGGTGCTGTCCTCCACACCGCCTCTACCGACGCCATCGGGATTGACGCCCTCATAACCTGGTGTTGTCCTCCACACCGCCTCTACTGACGCCAACGGGATTGACGCCCTCATAACCTGGTGTTGTCCTCCACACCGCCTCTCTTGACGCCAACGGGATTGACGCCCTCATAACCTGGTGTTGTCCTCCACACCGCCTCTCCTGACGCCGCCGTGATTGACGCCCTCATAACCTGGTGTTGTCTCCCACACCGCCTCTCTTGACGCCAACGTGATTGACGCCCTCATAACCGGGTGATGTTCTTAACACCGCCTCTCCTGACGCCAACGTGATTGACGCCCTCATAACCGGGTGATGTTCTCCACACCGCCTCTCCTGACGCCAACGTCATTGACGCCCTCATAACCAGGTGTTGTCATCCTCAGCGTTTGTTTCTGAGGCTTGTGTGTACGGGCCACTCTATGCAATCAAAAATTCTGCATTTAGATTGCTCTTACTTAATTGAATGCAATTTGTACTTTATATTGAGAAATATTAACTGCTACGTATGAACGGTATATGTAGTACTGCGTTTTAGTTTATTTTTCCATTTCTTGTTTCACTTAATGAAGCGGCCTAACAAGAGAGCCCATCAAATGGCACTTCACAAGTAATATTAATATGAACTGTAAGTTAAGTATTTCTTCTTGTGTTCTCTCCAGACAGGATGCAAAGTCCATTTGTTTTTGCATGTTTATCTCAACATACCAGCCCTGACTCAGAGAAGGTGGGTTCACCTTTAAGCCACTGCTGAATATTACAAGAAATTATGTCTTATATACAGTACCTATCTCCCCCTTCTTACCACCTCCTCCCCCTCCCTCATCTGGCCTCGACTACAATGTTCTTTTCTTTATGCAGGACCACCGCACTCCGCTAAGAATTTGGGGCGAACGTGTTTGCATGTTTGTATTTCTTTTTGAAAATTTGCTCTAATTTTGCTTGGTGTTTATGGCTTATTGTTTAGTCTGCGGTTACGAGGCGTGTGAGGTGGACTTGTCTGTATATCTTAGTCCGCGGTCACGAAGCGTGTGAGGTGGACTTGCCTGTACTGCTTAGTCTGCGGTCACGAGGCGTGTGCGGTGGACTTGTCTGTATTGCTTAGTCTGCGGTCACGAGGCGTGTGAGGTGGACTTGCCTGTATTGCTTAGTCTGCGGTCACGAGGCGTGTGAGGTGGACTTGCCTGTATTGCTTAGTCTGCGGTCACGAGGCGTGTGAGGTGGACTTGCCTGTATTCTGGATGGAGTTTTTATTTGCATGTATATTTTGACCATTCTGGAAGCATGCGTGCATGGTGGGATAAATCAATTTGTAAGGGCGCTCCTGCGTGAACACATTTTTTTTGCATGTTTTGTTGAGTAAAAGTGTTTGAACTAATGTAAAATAAACTTGAATAGGTAGAAAATGTGCATTGGACAGAAATGTGAGAAATGAATTTAAAATTAGGTGGCACGAATTAAACTTGCTAGCAGGTAGAGCGAAGTAATAATCTATTCGACATAGTTTCCTTATTAATCATGGACGTATTGCCCCATGAGTGAAGTAAACCTTCTTCCAAGGAATGTACCGTAACATGCATGGAGTGTTCAAGTTTATAAGGCATCATTGGAGAAATATTAGAACCCATAACTTGGTATCGAACCATCATTGTGTGATGAACGAGTTCAGCGATCAAACCATTCAACCATCCACGTAGAGTTCCGTTTCAAGTCCTCGTAGGTATCACAGTGATCAAGCGTCGCACGACATCCTCCTGCTATGCCAGTACCCATATCAATGCTAACGGAATTAAGATGTTAGAGAGAACGCTACGCTGAGAGCATGGGTTATGAATGGGTGCACGAACAAAAGAAAAAACATGGAGTTGGATATTTGGCATAAAGTCTGTTCGATGTAACGTGGCTAATCATAGAATATCCTTGCATAGAAGTGCTATGTAGGTGGCAGAACATCCTACAACGAAGAGCATCAACGCCCCTTTCATTCATGAAAACTGTTGAAGACCAGTTCCCCGCCCCCGCTAGATTATTCCAGGCACGTGCACCCATGAAAAGGACTAGTAGAATTTTCTCTGTTAGGCCTGGAAACTTCTACGCAAGGTCTACTAAGTGGAGGTAGTTTCCACGCTCTTCAATCAAATAGAGAAATTCAATTCATGAAGCCCATGTCTGTCAAATCTTGCAGTTTTTTTTAATTGCGTACGGCCTCGTAATGCTACAAATAGTAATTCGAACTGTAAAGATATAAAAAATTCGGGTTATTTCTCGAATGGTACGTCATTCGCTACCAAATCTGCATTTGCCTTCTCAAGAAAGCGGGGGAAGAACTCTCAAAATATATTTTTTTTCTCACGAATTCTCTACCACTGCATTTCATCATACCTGAATCAACATTCTGTATTCATTGGATACCAGCTGTTAATACTTATAAGACCGCGTCCGGAAATGGCCACCTTTCATTCTGAAAACTTTTCGCTGGAACCTGTTTCTGTACAATCGTCGTCCATCTCACGAGCACACAGAATTCTCGTGAAAAATTTCCATTTGAAACGAAAGATTTGGTTATTTGAATTTATCGATATTCAATAAAAATAAACAATTTAAGTCACCAAGGTGTGTATATAAAAAACTTTTGGAGCCGCAAAAAGTTTTGAGCCCTTTGTCTGAATATTTGTGTGTGCTTTTCACATCCCCCTAATCGACCAGGTGAGACGTGTAATGTTATGCTAATTCCTCGTAAATTTCAAAGCGAGTTTTGGACGCTCCAGAACGCTCCAGAACTTCCAGTCGCGGTGTCGGAATTAAATTGCGTGCTCTGAATAAAGTGCGTCTGGACCGGTAGATGATGCAACCAACTGCTTTATTGAGG
>SDVV010037257.1:0-10859 GCA_016164225.1 Gammarus roeselii
TGTTATTGACAATGTTTATACATAAAATATCTCGTATTATCTGTGCAAGTGAGTGATTTATACATTATATCTTCGCAAGTGGTTGATTTATAAATAGGTTATCTGTGCAAGTGAGGGATTTGTATGTTTTATCTGTGCAAGCATAGTGATATATATGTAATAACATTGCAAGTGAGTGATTTGTATTAATTTTATTTATCATATAATAACGGTGTTGTGGTACTCAGTCGTGGTCAAGTTTTTAATTATAATGTATATATTTTTTGTTTTTCGTGGAATCTTCACTGTTTACTATCCCAAAAAGCATCGCGGTTGTCATCATCATCCATTTTGATTTGTTTATTTTTCCTGTATGCTTGAGGAACTCCACTCATAAACGTTTGTATCAACGTATTTAACTCATCTGATATATTCGTTTTGTTCACAAAATACCCCTCAGTAAATCAATTAGATGCACCCGAATTTGAACGCTGGGGTAGAAAATGAAACATGAACATAAAATACAAGGGACCTATTAGATTTGTGATACAATATAAGAGATGGTGTAAGACTTCTAGCGACTGGAGGCAAAGACGCGGTATACATTTTTATATCGTTGTCATCTTTTTAAATTGTATCTTTCAAATCATTTTCTGATACTTGTTTTATCTTCTCTCGTTTCTCTCTATTTTCGCGATATAATCCTTGCAAAAATTGCACAAACTTGGTGAAATTTCCGGGGCACCTTTGAAATCAAGTGCATCATCACCCCGTTCATTTCACTTATTATTACGGTATTGATAACTATTTTCTGGGATTTCCACTCCAGATATCACAGATAAGGGCGTTGCGCTGCCACCAATATGATTTAACCTTGTTATATGCAAAGCTATTTGTGACTTCGGGGCAATATAATAAACTTCTTTGTCCATTATTTAATTATTTTAGATAAAAAACTCACTGCAACCGGTAACAATAAATTGAACAGAAAACCGCTGCGTACACGTGATAAAATCATTTTCTTGTCTCCAGACGATTTACTGCTGAGCTTCATAATCGTAACGATAAATTTAGTTAATCGTGACTTGGTGAATTTATCGCACACCAGTTTACCTGATACCTGGTTTTTGAATATTCTACAGATGATAACAATTTCTATATCGCTCAACTGTTTGATTATTTGACTGTGTTCCGAAAACAAATTGATTTATTTTCTTACAAATCTTCAAATTACGTTTAAACATGCGTTTATCTATCATTATGCTACAAGATCACCATTAATCCACACAGGTGACGCGTCAGGATAGTCGGAATGAATCACATATAATTGTTTCCTGCCACGTTTAGTGCGTTTTTTGACACGTTTATTGTGAACACGTCCGGTCTGTCACACTCTAATAGTTCAGGTTTATATGACAATCCTTTTATGGGTTCATCAGTGTCGAGTGGCCTTGATTTCATAGGTCGGAGTATAGTGATGTGTCTTTGCACCTGTACTTTTAAGCACCTCTCTTGTAAACTTTGCTTCATGCCCTTTCCTAAACATTTTATATAGGGATCACTTGATTGATGATGCACGAATGCACCCACCTTTAAACGTGTACTGGGCACTTTTATTTTAGAGCGGGTCGTTTTATACATTTCTGACAGTAGCGACTGAATTTTTTTTTTGGGTTTGTGTAACAAGTAAACGTCAAATGGAACACGGCCCAATAACGAGGAATGCTGTGACATGTTACATGCGGATACAACTTTTTGTACCGTTGAGAATTCACTGCGTGCATGTATTTTGCCAATCGTAATTTTAGGGTCCCAATTACGCGTTCAGCAGGTGTTGCTCTGATGATTTTATTATATGTAAATTAAAAAGTATTTTTTTGGTATCTAAATAGGATTTGAAGATTTTGTTCATGAATTTACTGCCTTGATCAGAACAGGTTTTTGTTGTGGGCCATACTAACTCGTCAATCAACAAATCATCAAAAGCTGAAATCACGTTTTTGAAGTAATACATGGTAACGGCTTTACGAATAGAAATTTGCTCGAAATGTCAATTATGACGAGAAAACATATAATTCCATAATTTTTCTCAGAATACTCTAACATGTATGCTGTATTAATCACTAGAAGTGCTCCTGGACGTGCAGATTGGAACATACGCCTTGAAAATATTAATGGAATTTGTTTAAATCTCGTATACGTCTCTGACCCGCGTAGAAATGTTCCAACATCACGCCTTCTAGTAAACGGAATAAGCATCGAGTAAAGACCTGCGATTGGATAACATGATTGAGATGTAAATTAAATTATTGAATAATTTGAACACTAACACTCATCACAAACCGATAGATTATTTCTCCAAGACATTATGGAACCGGCCCCAAATGCAGTGTCGAGAGGTAAAACCTACCAATTTTTGAAGCAATACATCCAAATAAGCGTCATTTTATACCCAATATTCCATAAAATCAGGCGAAAACTGTAAAACAAGAACTATAAAATAGCTAAATAAGATACTCTACTCAGCCCTAAGCAACAATGATTAACTATTATATGCGGGGAATCCTAACACACCCAGATGACAAATCCCAGTCCAGTATCCCACGTGATCTGGTTCATGACCAAGATCATACACTAACATAACAGCCATACTGAAAATATCTGACATTTAACATCGAGTTTATGAGAATAATGTTATTTTTACTACGATACCATTCAAATCTATAATAAATTCCTAGACCAAACTGATACTATGCCTCTAGCAGAACAAAAAATCCAAGCCCACTGTGTCATAAAAAATGAATTCTACAATGCTTTACTAGGTCACTTCTCAGCAATCTACCACTAATATATAACAAATTTAGAGATAACACCCTGTCACGTACAATACTACAGACGGATCTCGCATCTGTTAACCCATCGTCTCTGAACAAAAATCGAATAAAGTCACATCCTGGACATAGCCAAGAAAAATCTAGACACAGGTATAGTGGTCAAGAATGAGTCGCAGAGAGTGTGAGGCCATAAAAAGCTAGGCTTCTGTTCACTAACAATCTAAGGACACTACAACAACGATGAGCAGCTTGGCGTATAACCCCACTAACAAGCCCATGGAATTTAAGATCGACATCGACAAGGCCATACATAATTCAAGTTGAAGATGGATGAACTCCAAAATGACAACCAAAGAGGTTAAAACACCTCTACACTAGGAACCCTCCATCCAGTAAATCGTTTTCTAAACTTTACACTATACACATGCTAGGGTTCAATTACGAAAATTCCACATAGATGCAGTACGGACTTACACCTCTTAAACATACATTCATATGATTGTCGCGGAAAAAAAACTTACATCAACAAGAATAACTATAAAATAGGTAAATAAGATGCTCTACACTGCTCTAATTTACGTTAAAAAGTGTAATACACTAGGGTATTCATTTTAGTAAATCGGTTTACTTATACAAACAGGCATAAACATAACTAGGTTTTTGCCTAGGGGACTCTCTAATGGTCGTACAATAAACATACAATACCCAAACAGCAAGACCAAGTTTTGTAACAAATCGTCTGTTCTAAATTTATAATGTCCACATCAAATATTGTATCAGGATGAAAGAAGATATATGAAACACTAAAATAAGCAACACATAACTAATTAGACCTGAAATAATGTTCTATATTGTAGATACAAACGTAATATATTCCGATATTGTATTAATAACCAACAGATTGCATTGAGGATGGAAATCCAACAGAGAACGTACAAAAACTCAAAGACGCATACTAAAACTCACGAGTTATAACAAAGCATGAAGATTAATTCTCTAGCATACCCAAAACATACTTTAAAACCACGACGAAGGAGAATGAACTAGCATGTAACCAAGCAACAACTAATGAGTATAAGATACCATGACATACGATATAGTAAATACAAAATCTGATGAAATTAGCCACAACTCAGTCCAAACAGGGTTGAATTAACACCTCTTTAACTAAAGTAACCTCGGCTAAATTGTTACAGAATTTTATATATATATCAAATACCAAAATGTTGCAATAACCTAACAATTATGCCTGAAATAATGTGGAAGATGCAAACCTGAAATCTCCTAAAAATACTTAGAACTGTATGAGTTTACTATTCAAATTCCCAAAAAAAAAAACAATAGAAATTCAATATAAATCAAACCGATCATTACTAAGTATACATAACATAATATTTTAACTTACAATAAACCCATATCGTTCAGGTGCTCTCGCTATTGGAATACCGCGTCAATGGAACATTGATATCTCTGGTTATAACCTGGATAATGCAATATGGGGTAGATAAAATCTCGTAACGAAGATATAGCGTCCTAAGAAAAAATATACATCAACCCGCAAACAGCCTGACTAATAATCCATACTATTCCTATAGATATTATATACATATGAAATAAATAGATGGAAAACACAGAAGATTGCCTAAAATTCAATATCAGGTTGGTTCCATACAGGGTCGATCGCACACAAAGGCTGCATGTTGAGCTATAAAACATTCCTACCACACTAATCCTATAAAAGAATCTATAGTGATAAATGAACAAAACAGTCACAATATTCCAACCCCAACCGCTCAGAATCCACCAATCAAGCATCGAATGAGTCAACTATACTCTTGGATGATTCATCTCTAGGAATGATTCAGTCATCCTGTAAATATTGAATCTATTTTCCTTCATCGGATATCTCACATCATAGAAAAAACGAATGGAGGAGATACTGCAGAAGTAAGTAAAGCTTAGCGCAAGGGTACTGATTAATACAATCGGATAAAAATAACAATAAACTAATTGAATCTATGCCACGTGTAAATTGATCAACATCGTACCTCGAAGAAATGATATCGAGGTTGAAAAATTCATCATGAACGTGTCTGGAAATCAACAATCGTGCAAGAAGAATATGTGTGGAGTCTTGACGTTTAATACAGCTTGTAAATTATTATGCAATTGTAATTAACAATAAAAAATATCGTATAAATGTATGTTTATCAATACCCCCCCAAAAAACATTCAAAGGACACAGCATTGAAATGCAACATGTAAGCAACGAAGTTGCAATATCCCCCCAAGCTTTGAAATCCTAATACCCTTATGTAAATATATAACCAGTTAACATGTATAAGCTTTCCATCTGTCCGACTCACTCACCAAACCAGTTCCGGTACCCTCCGCCCCCGCTCCCCGTTTCTACGCGAACCCCCGTACGCCCGGTTGAGTCAAGTTGCATGAGTTGCACCCTAGCACCCGCACACCAAAATGACTCTAGAATGCCATTCCCGTATCCCTTTATACTACTTTCCACCATGTATTCGTCGTATATTACTATTTTTTTTCTTGATATAGGATTGAATGTAACTTAGCCCGAATGAAACTTGATTTATCATTTTTTTACTAGGAAAATGCTCTGCACCTGAAATGAGCACCTCGTCAAAAGATGCTAGGTATTTTTCTACACCAAAAAAACTTTTACCACTGCCCGAAAATTCACTCACAAATAATCTAGCTTTTTTAGTAAACAGATTCATATTGGCACTGTTAATTGTCTCCATGTTTGTCCACAGATGGCGAGAAACTAACTGTCAAACCGATTAACCCTCCATTTATATAGTTTTCTTCTCTCTCCTTCACAGATATACACCTTCAAAGACATGGCCGATCTCTCCGTGGCTGACTTTGACCTTGGTGCTTGGGATTAACCACTGCTCGACGGTATCTACGCGGCAGACTTGAACGAAGGTCACCAGGCACCCCCGAGTGAGCAAGTGCTCGATGATGCTAACTTTATGGCGATCTTGGACGGATATCATCAGCCGGAGTCGACCGCTCAAGCATCTCATGGCCCCGTAGACGGTACGTGTTATGACAGTGTTTATAATGAGAAAATATGTGTAATCATATGGATATGGGAATTTGATTAATGGTATAAGTTATTATTGGGAAGTAATTTCCATAATAACCTTCAACCGAACATGCCGGAGTGGTTCCGACTACGAGTAGTGAAGATCCTCTAGCGGGCGGTTCAGGAGTACCAGATAAAAGCGGCGTCTTCAGCTTTCTCGCATTGATTAATAGAGCCGACTCCATGGTAGGCTTGGACGTTACTCCTCCAAACTCGTCCGAGCAAAGGCTCAATGACGATCCCAGCTTGATGGCCTACTCGGAGAAGTTTCTTCAGCTGGGCTCGACCGCTGAAGCATCTCATGTCCCCGTAAACGGTATGTGTACTGATACAACACTGTTATTGATTTGAAAATTTGTTTTAGGCTCTGAACATAGGAATGTTTTGTAATTCATATCATTTAGGATCTGAACATAGGAATGTTTTGTAATTCATATCATTTAGGATCTGAACATAGGAATGTTTTGTAATTCATATCATCGGTACCAATAACTGTACTACCCTCCAACAGAAAATCCGGGGCGACTCACCATGCTACGGCGACTCACCATGCTGCGGTGACTACTGGGCTCTCTACCACACCCGCTCGAGACCAACCAAGCTGGACCCTCTACCGCTCGAGACCAAGCTGGACCCTCTATCGCTCAGGACCAAGCTGGACCCTCTACCGCTCGAGACCAAGCTGGACCCTCTACCGCTCGAGACCGAGCTGGACCCTCTCCCGCTCGAGACCAAGACAGACCCCTTCCCATGATGGGGTGTATTATTGCAGCAGCAACTAACCAAGATTCATTATTCGAAAATTTGAGTTTTCTAAAAGTATGCATACAAAAATTTCTTGATCAATGTATTAGAGTTTGCAGGACAACTTCTAGCCATCCGCCCCTAATGATTGTTTTTTTATAGCTTTTTCTCTTAAAGTGCATTTTAAAAAATTACATTTGTTTTCAAGTTTCGTTCTTTATTCTCCGTGGGCAGACATGTTGTAAAGTTCAAAACCGGACAGTTAACGAACAACGCTACGCACAACGATACAATTCAGCACCACCAATATCTACAGCATCATTCGATAGCTTGGTATGATCACAACATGTATAACCCGTACAGTCCTTACTGTCTGTATACACATCCTTCTAGGTGGGGTCCACAACAGTGCCAGTATCCACGACCTTCATACACAAGCTATTCTTACCCGCAACAAGCATGGCAAGGTCAGGCGTGGTATCCACAACCTTCATACGCACACCATTCTTACCCACAGCAAGCGTGGCAGTTCCCACAACAAGCGTGGCAGACTTCATACAATGGAAACCACCAGCAATACCCTGGGCAAACTCATCATTCGACTACAGAAGCTGCCTTTTCAAGACCCGGACATTTTGAATTACAAAGGTTTGGATAAACATATAGTTTATTTTGTCTGATGTAGTTAATAAATGATTACATTTTTGTTTCCTTAAAAATAGAGTATGTTTATGTGAAAAAAAAATGAATCGCTGTCGCTGGCGACAGCTTCACCAGGGGAGAAGGAACCAAAGGTGAATCGAGATCCCCCGTTGAATGATCTGCCTGCTACATCCACCATTAGGCGCTCAGGCTTGGTGTCTTGTTCATGGCCTCCGGGGTAGAAGAATCTGTCGGCTACATCCATCATTAGGGGGTCAGGTTTATTTTGTTTTTCCGCTTGTTCCATGGCGCGTTTAACTCCACGTGATTCGGAATGAGCTGTAAAGTAGGTGGGATCTTCAATCATACCAAACATTGTAGCCTCATGACTGAGGAAGCGGACTATACAGTCGGGTCTAAGTAGAATTCTGCTTTGATGCATTTTCGACTTGCTGTTGAAAAAACAAGAGCGATGCTTCTTCTGAGTTATACAGCAGATCCGCACTCGACGAATCTTGTCTCATTAAGATGGAGACTTGTTCCTGCATCTTTGAACTTTGTAGAATAGATTTGAAAGTGATAAATGTTGCTGACACAAAAGCTCCACCTTCGACGAACGAGAACCTATTGATGGCGCGATTACAGCAAGCCACTGTGTTTTCCATTCCGAAGATTTCCATGTTGTAAAATGGAATTTGTAAGAGGCTTGAAGATGCAATGGAGAGAGGGCTTGATGGTCCTGAGAGGACGAAGGGCAGGAGCTGAGGTCGAAGGGCAGGAGCAGGGGTCAAGGCGGAGGAGCAGGGTCGACGAAGAGCTGAGCTGAGCACTGCCTTGCTTTTAATTGTTTTACACGAGAGCTCCACCCCTTACCCACCCATCCCCGCAGCACAAGTCAAAAGTGGCGTCGTAGGCTCGTACACATCGTACATCTGGCAGCGTATGGTAGTGTCCAAGAAGTAGTACACTGGTGTATAAAATGGAGAATGCTGCAGCTCAAGCACAATTTGCATTGTGTATCATGTTTGTGTCGGTGTTTACCCATGTTTCACTCGTGATTTATGTATTGATATCTTTCAAAAACTTTGTTAAATGTTCCCTAATAAGTTTTTTTTGTATTAGGAATCAAGACGTACACATGACGTCATTGTTAGAAAAGGAGGAGGATGATCTAGTAATCGAGGAAAGGGAAGAGCAGGGAGTGTGCGTGATCAAGATTTGCAGGCTAAATGCCGAAACCCCGCAACGGTTGCAAGCCTAAGACCTACCGGAAAGGCCACAAGCCTAAGACCTAGCGGAAAAGCCGCAAGCCCGCAACCTAGTGCAAGTACTGCTGCTGCTGGTCTGTCTTCGGAACTCTCATTCGTCGCTCAGGCTAATGATACCCCGTTGTTTGATATATCCTCAGCGCAGTCTACTGCTACGGATGCGTCCTTACTTTAGCCTACTGATGCGTCTTTGGCGTCCTTGGCTGCGCCTTCTCCTGCGTCTTCGGGCCTATCTTTGGCTCCGTCTATGACTATGGAACAGTCTCGATCGTCTACTGTTGGCTTAGCTCTGTCCACACCTCCATCAATTCAACCAGCATTGGAAGCTGGAACGTCTACTGCTTAGGATCAACCTGCTGAAGTTGGTCCATCAGGTGAGCAGATTTTTTCCGATACCGATGTCCAGAGGTATTTTGGATAATACCTTTGTTATAAGTAAATTCATACCTATATCGAACTATGTAAATTTTATTCCATTGCTCACTGTAGGCAGAGAGGAACTAGTTGAGCACACTGCATTGAATTCAGGTCAGTTCCAAAGACTGGTTATGCTGTCTGTACAAATGGGGAAATTGGTTGAGGATGGTGGTGTAGATGAAGAAGAATGGATTTTTCTCACTAAGGTCATTCATCTAACCATAAATACTTTACTATCTGGACTGATTGAAGATATCGGGATTGACTTACAGAGTAGATTAGAAGGTAGGAGGTGAATCCTTACTGCAGTACACAGTGTAGAGTAGAAAAATTATAAAACAATGTTTAGTGGAACTAAACGTATGAGTGATTATTGTCCTTGGCCCAAAAAATGTCCCGGTCGCTACCACATTGTCAATATCAAGGCAAAAAACAACAATTTTATGCTAACAAGTTTAATAGCCCATTTCCATTTCAAAGCAAATCTACCTTTCAAAAATAGTTACTTCCAATTTCCAAGCCTTGTTTTGAACAAAACTATTGCTCTAGAAGACTTTTCTCTTATCGAGAAGGGATGTAGTCTTAATATAAGGTTGTATCAACTCATAAAAAAGAAGGAAGGGGGGTTAGTTAATATTTACAGGGGAGTTTAGAGGCCAGCGAGGATCGAACAGTGCATCTTGTACAAATCCTAGAATCCAACCATGCCGCTTTCAGTTCATTTGCGAAAACATTCAGATATTCAAAGCACAAAAATCCCTTTTACTGTTCATTTTGCATGCAGGGGATGCATGAATGCAAAGCAGCAGGTCTCGTAAAACTATGTTTATCCAGTACTGGGCTGCAAAATATATCCATGCCTGAAGAAGGGGAGATGTACATATTTACGATGATGCACGCTATGATGAAACCACCCGTTGTTGCCTCTATGACTGCGAAAGCATTCGAGAGCTGACAAAGGAGGGGGACATGTAGTCAATCTCCATAAATTGTGTAGCTACAGCTACGTTTCAGTTGATAAGAATGACAAAATTGGTGAAAAAGAGTGGTGGATTCGACTTCAGTTCCGCTTGAGGAAATGGAGACGGATCTCGTCAAGAATTTATTGGTAGATTACAACTATTACATGCCATCTCTGCCATTTTTCCCCTTACCTGTTTCAACCGAGCTAGATGTTAGAAACTATTGTTGACAGCAAGTGTGAATGTTGTGGCGATAAATTTAGAGATTGTGGTAAAGAAAAGGTTCGCTACCATAATCACTATGGAACAGGAGTCTTGGGTCCTATAAAGCAGTAATATCTGGTAATCACATTGCTGCGCTTTGCCAAAATTGTAACTTTAGAATCAACGAAAAGTTACGGTTTGTGCTGTGCGTGGCACACAACGCCTCTGCATGCGACATGTACTTTATTCTGAGAAGTCTGGATGGCCCTAATTTCTCGAATATCCATGTGTTTTCAAAGCAGTCTGACAAGATGTTTAGTATCAGTGTCACACTGAACGATGATGCAGGCAAGTACAGATACAGATACAGATACAGACACTAGGCTGTATCCCCTAGAAAGGGGGGTGGCCGACGGCAAGGCGCATCTCACACCCTCACACGCTCACACTCACACAACTTAGCCCTTTTGTGCTAAAGGGTCCGGCCGGTAGCCCCTCAACTTACACTCTGGGTCCCGAATGTACCGAGGAACCGTCGTCAGCAGCAGGGCCCTACATTTTTCACTGGTTTACCCCCGCCGCGTCATAATGGCCCGGCCCCCCCCCACCCACGACCATCCCGACAGCGGGATGCCAAGGGCGGGAAAGCACATCAGAGCAGCGTCAAAATCAACCATTCACAACCATT
>SDVV010037258.1:0-10859 GCA_016164225.1 Gammarus roeselii
ATTCAAATCTATAACAAATTTCTAGACCTATCTGATGCTATGTCTCTAGCAGAAAAAAAAAACTCCAAGCCCAATGTGTCATAACAATGAAGTCTACAGTGCTTTACTAAGTCACTTCTCAGCAAACTACCACTGATAAATAACAAATTTCAAAGGAAACATTCAGTCACGTATAATACTTCAGACATATCTTGCATCTGATTCACCCATCGTCTCTGAACAACATCAAGCAAAGTCACATCCTGGATATAACCAATAATGAACCTGACATGAGTCTCCAGTTTAAAGGTTAACCCCGACATTGACACGGCAAAAAATGCGGTAATCGTCTCTGTCTGAATACATGGACTTCACCAAGTACCCTAACCAAAAAAATTATTTGTACGATGCAACAAATAAATGACTGCTGGGACTGATGAAAAGCAACACGACCAACGAATACCCGAGTTAGATCATTTGCTTGCAATCAACGTGTTACAGTATGTTGCTTGCATCTCCAAGGTCTCAGACCAGCAGCTAAGGGTAGCAAAATAGTAAATACTCATGTGAAATAATACCGTAAAACAAATACGAAGATAATTAGGATAACCGTCGTATCGATAACCCACAGAAATACTACCACCCGAGAACACTTTTGTGTGAAAAAAATATGAAAGCACGTCAACATGAACATGTTGTAACCTATAAATGTTCATAGCCTATATTCAACATCAAGTTGCGATCTAGCATCTCATCGCTAAAAACTCCACCAAACAATCTCCGAAAAATTAGACAAATAAAGCATAACTAGCTATACTCATCTAATATATACCCATAGTTCTTGCATAACTACATCGTTTATCCTATAAATCAGGTTTGAGCAGTAACAGTTTCTATTCAAATGACTCATTCAATAATAAACATGGTATTATATATCACGCCGTGCGAAATATTCCAATACAATCATATATTGCGTTGACAAGACCCAATAACCTACATCTATATAATCCGTACGTAAGCAATCGTAAATAAAAGCAATAAGATACCGAAAGGAATCTGAAAGATTTTGTACGAAAAATAATTCTCCAAGAGGACCATATATCTCGAGATAAGATCTTTGTGCGACCACACCTCAAGAGATAAAATCGCTAATTACCATTTGCGGTTTGGACACCGCCTGACACCGGTCAACCCTCCCCTCTTCCCCACCCGTCACGACAGTCTCTATGTACCGTAAGTAACTCACATGACCAAAATAAAAGAAAATAAACATATACCTACATTGTCCGAGATAAACAGCTAGTAAGGCAGACACGTTAACAAAAAAACATACATCCTAACAAATACATCGACCGACTCACAAAAAACTTGCGTTCATGGTATCTCTATGTACCATCAGTAACTACCTTGACCATTAGATCAATTTGGCTTAACATAAAACTACAATGTCCAAGATATACAGCGACTAAGTCAGACACGTTAACAAAAAAACATACATCCTAACAAATACATCGACCGACTCATAAAAAACATGCGTTTCTGGTATCTCCATGTATCATCAGTAACTAACTTGACCACAAGATCAATTTGTCTTAACATAAAACTACAATGTTCGAGCTATACAGCGACTAGGTCGGAGACATTAACAAATAACATACATCCTAACCAATACATTCAATAAAAGGTTCAAAGATCTAGTCATCCTATATCTGTTTCCTTCACAAAGCATATATGTAGTCCATAATTATCGCCTATCTAATTCCTTCACAAAAAACATATATGGAGTCACTAATTATCACCTATCTAATTCCTTCACATAAAAGCATACATGGAGTCCTTATTATCGCCTATCTAATTCCTTCACAAAAAAACATATATGGAGTCACTAATTATCGCCTATCTAATTCCTTCACAAAAATCATACATGAAGTCACTAATTATCGCCTATCTAATTCCTTCATAATAATCATATATGGAGTCACTAATTAAGACCCATCTAACTCCTTCACAGGGCCGTTTTGCTCCGGCTCTTTTATCCCTATCTAATTCCTTCGCATTTGCGTCTTGCACCACCTAATTATCGCCTATCTAATTCCTTCATATTTGCGTCTTGGCACCCATAATTATCGCCGATCTAATTCCTTCACTAATTTGCGTTTTGGCACCCTTTATCCAGGAGCAGGTCCTGCGGCCTGACATCGGTCAACCCCTTCCCCACCGCTAATTATGCCTATCTATATTCCTTCACTAATTTGCGTCTGGACTATATACATACTACTTTTCGAGCGCATGGTGAGGATGGATAAAGGAAGATTTTTGAAAGGGTGATAAAGGCAGAGGTGAGTGGACGTAGGCCTAGAGGTAGACCAAATTATGTTTGGATGGATGTGCAGGCGTTAAGAAGGAGATACTTGAGTGTGGACGTGGCGAGAGAGAGAGTAAAATGAATAGGCATGAGTGGAGAATGATTGCGAATGAATGATTTTTGACGCTGCCCTGATGTGCTCTCCCGCCCATTGCATCTCAGAGACGGAATGGTAGTATATTCAGGCTGTAGATCCTCTCTTAAAGTGATTTGAGTTAGTGGTCTGAACTCAAAAATTTGTTCGGGTCCTGTATAGTGTCCTGGTCCTGTTCCGGACCCAGTTTTGTGACGCGGGTAACCAACGCGGGAAGCGTTAACGGAGCTGAACTGTGCATCCGAGTGCTTGACGATTTTATCGACAGTAATTCGGAAATTCTCGACATTTTCACCCTTTCATTCTCTGAGGCTTATTATCCTGATATTTTTGCTGTGACTTTTGTTGTCGAGCATATCCATTCTATTACTTGTCACACCGCAGACTCCTTCGACGCTGTGGAGTCGTCCTAGCACATGTTCTCCAGATCCTACATTTGTATCAAACTCAGCCATCCTCGTGGACAAATAATCAGGGAAGGTTATTGCTTCATTGGGATGTTTCTGCAAGTTAGTGATCGTGGTATCAATTTTTGCTGAGCCAGAAAGCCTGTTCCTAAGCGAGTGTTCCGTTGGAAATTTCTTCAACATTATTTAGCTCTAAGAGATTGTGCTTCTGATAGCACAGTTAATAAGGTGTTGAAGTAAAGGAGGTGGACGATGTTTAAGTGCTAGAATAACTTAATGCATTTACAGTATATAGCCTAAAAAATAACAATAAAAACGGGAGTTCTTCCCTTGTTCTCCTCCATTCACGTCCATCCCGTTTCACACCGTGACAGTCAAGAGGGAGGAAGCGTATTGGGGCCGCTCCATATGCACAATTCTCTACTCTACTGACTCTTTTACGTCATTCCACCCTAATGTTTCTCCTCCCCAACGCCTGCTTCATGTCATCCTTCCACCCAAACCTCGGTCTTCTTCTAAGTCTATTTTTATTCAATCATTTATTCCATCGTCTGGCAATGGGCTTTCACTTTATTTTAATAATTAAATTCTCAAACATAAGACATGAAACTTCATTCTCAACTACTCTATTTTGAATTAACGAATACAAGAGTTTAATTTGAATACGTCTCAGCTCATCTCTTGGGGCCGCCGGTTCGGATTACATGGAGCGAAAAACTATTTACAATATATCATCAGTGCACATACAGAAAATGTCTATTCTGACAAAATAATCACGACTACATAGCGTTAGGAAAACCAGTGACACACAGGGTAGAAAAATAAGAAATACATGGGGTGGATAAATAACAAAATACATTGGTGTTGAAAATAACGAGTACATGTGGTGTAAAACCACGCATGCATGTGGTTAGAGTCCCGAGAACATTGTAATGAGAAGTCTACAATATTGTACGATGACAAAGGTGTGGATAGACGACATTAATTATGCAGAAAATATGAATACAATATAGAGTTGGGAAATCGAAAGCGTTGATGAAGGGTTGAATAGACGACATATGTTATGCAAAAAGAGATATACATAAAATACATACCAAACAACGAAATATACAATAAACATCCTTCATGACCGCTAGTAAATGATTAAATGATTGCCAATCAGAACAATACAATGCTGGAGTACACAAGTCAGATGAATACACTTTTGTTGTAGAAGACAATGCCAAATATTAGCTTATAAAGCAATGATTGTATCATCAAAAATGGCACGGTAACTGTTAGAAATAATTCAATGAATTATAATAAAATCGAGTTAACCTTTGTCAAAGTTGGAAGCTACCTATCGTTCCTCGAAAAGACTGAGCTCGTATTTGAATTATACTAAAACTATTGAAACATTTGAAACATAGAAATAGACAAAACGCTAGTTAACACTTATGGTAATTGGCAGAGACAATTGTGATCGGTAGCAACATAGAAAACATATGTATCGTCAGAGTATGAGCGATTAGATGGTGTCTCGATGTTGTGAGTTATGGTGGTAATGTTTTCGGATATGCTCAAGAACATAATGCATTTTCTGCTTACTGGTAATATGCATTTAGCTTGTGTTTGTGGGTAAAACTTGTGTTTGTGGGCAGAGCTTGTGTTTGTGGGCAAAGCTTGTGTTTGTGGGCAAGTCTACGCTTAACTCACTTCCGCTTTAATCAGCCTTTTTACAAATTTCCTTCTCCATGTGTCCAAGCCACTGCAGATCCCGCAAATCTGCTCCTCCAACCAAATTCCTCACTATTCATTCACGATCTAACTCAAAAATAGTCCTTACCGATTGTATCCATCTCCGGTAATTTCGGTCATCCATCTCAAACATTTCATCTCAAAATCCTTCAATCTCTTTCTCCGTTCCTCCCTCACCCTCCCCCTGTCAGCAATACAGAGCATGGTTCAGTCAATACCCCCTGCCTCCTGTCGTGACGTAGTTGACACAATTCCAAATCAAGCGATAGTGTACCTTGTGCATAGAAATAAATTGTACAAGTGATTCGAATATGAGAAACAAACGCCTAAATGGCCAGGTTGACTTAATGTTTGCTTGCTCTATCCCCTACTGATAAACTATACGAAATAAAATTAAAAACCATTGAAACTAGCCTTCTGGTATTTGGTATGAGGATCTGTGTTGCCAACTAAGGCATTTCAAAGTAGGAAGCATTACAAATTAGAGATGAAACCGTTTCTAATAACCATTTCTGTGTTTTATTTATTTGAATTATAGGGGGTCAGGAGTGACTCCCCGGTCAAACCCTCGTGTTTCCGATAACATTCACCTTCAGTAACAAAAAAGCAAACGCCCGACTTACTAAGGAATTACGAACAAGATTGAGATTATTTAAGAATTATCGAACTCGTTGCTCAAACTCTACGTGCGGGGAAAAATGATAAGAAAAAGAATAACTAAATACAAATAAATCACAAAATAAGACAGTATTAATCTAAGCTATTACATATAAGTACAGTGTCGAAAGTTACTTAATAACATATTAGTGTACGATAAGTTAACATTGTTGTATTGTAGATTGCACATAAGTCATCCACCCTCAACCACTATTTAACTCGAATATTTAATTGTGAAAACACCAACACTAATGTTAAGAAAACTCACTTGAGGAAGTGCGACAAGTGCTCATCTATTAGGAAACATACAAAAAATATGTTGGCAAATCAGGACGAGATTCAATGCAAATATCATGGACGAATAATTCCCCCCCCCCTCCCCCTCTCAACCAATGCTTGAATCATCTTAGCCACCAAGATGATTCACTAAATACGCTTATACCTCGAGCAGCTCGAGCAAGTCAGTCAAACAGAAGTAACCCTCGATTAGGGCTAGCTTGTCCAACACCTGCTCACGCACGAGTAACATTAACAATTCAAGCAACTGATCACCCGTGAGCAGCGCGATCAAGTCCATCAACTGCTCCCCCTCGAACAGATCGACCAAGTCCAAAAACTGTCCTACCACTGTAAGTATAGTCGCTTACAAAGATAGAAACCGTATTTTTAATTTCGCGTTTTGTTTACGACATCCATGCACCGAGATTGTATGTTTTATAGCATGGATTTAAACATTTGCATTTCTTTCAGACGTTTGGCTGTAAAAAGACAAACATAAAAACTAACCTAACTACAATCAATTTGATTTGAATGAAGTTTACATATACGCGAAATTAAAAATAAGGTCATCATATAGCATATCAAGCAATTCCAACAAATGCTCACAATCTAGCAGCTGCAGCAAGTTCTAACAATTTCTTACCCTCGAGCGGCTCGAGAAAGTCCAACAGTTGCTTACCCTCCAGCTATAGCGCTATTGAATCATAGCCCCTTTTAATGTGAACGCAAACAAACTTCGTGAATTACTCTAAAGCGCAATGACACCGATGGGTATGATGCCCAACAATATTAAAACGCTTATAAACTTCCACAAGAAATATTTTAGAAATGCAGAAATCCCTTGTGTAAGGTAAGATATATTATTGGAACACATAAAGATATTCTATGATATTTTTCGCAATCGTATTGTACACGTACAGCTAAATTTGTGTCCATCTCGCCCGACCAGCGTTACTGAACCATTCTAGTGACCAGGTCTTTGCCCGCGGTGATTGCCGAATCTAGGCGCCACGAAGTTGTAATAACAGCTGACGTATAACGAGATACGGATATTTCATCAAATAAATAGGGATCCCAAGACTCTGAACGCATACCCAAAACTTGTATGTATACGTTTCAGGAGGCACTTAAGGAGTAGTAGTAGTTGTAGTAACTCCTGTTTTCCACCGCAGTCCCGACGCGAAGTTAATGCAGACTCCCTCGTAGGGCAATTAAAGAGTGGCAGAATGGGTGCAGCATAGATTAAGAGTAGGTTCAACGCAGATTCCGAGTAGGCTCAACGCAGATTCCGAGAAGGTTGAAAGTAGATTCCGAGTAGGTTTAGCGTAGATTCCGAGTAGATTTAACGTCGATACCGAGTAGATTTCTTGTAGATACCGAGTAGGTTTAACATACATACCGAGTAGGTTTAACATAGATACAGAGTAGGTTTAACGTAGATTCAGAGTAGGTTCAACGTAGAGTAGTAGTAGTATTTTTTTCGCGCTCCACCGGGGCCCCAACGCGAAGTCGTCGCACGAATCCACCCAGGGACCCTGCGGGCGTCTAACGATGTACAATTATATAACTAATACAAAATTGATCACCATGAAACAAGGGCACTAATAAATATTGGAGGCCATAGAGGAGGTAATACTAAAATACTAAAATAAAGTGTTAATGATCTATAAAATGAATAATCATCCATCCACCCCAATGGAGGCATACAACTTACTCAAATACTAGATTTTTCTAGGGAACGCCGCACTTGAGGTTTCTTGCAAGGAAGGTCCGAAGCTCCTTTTGACCGACGAGGCCTCAAGTTCGTGCGTCTCGTCCTACTTCGTAGTGATATAAACATTATTTGCGCTGATGTCGGTGATCATCCAATGTTAGGGGAATGCATGTCGGTTAACGGGATAGCTTTTTGAATCGGACAATCCCTTAGTTTATGCAAGTCAGAGACGTTAATATGACACTTAGCATGATTGATTTACGATCATCAATGATAACCATCACTAATGGTTGTCATTCATTTGTCAACCGTAAGCATCCAGGAGTGTGTTATTTGAGTTTGCACGTTGAACTAATACGGAAGATGGTGAGCGTGTGAGTATTTCTGTGCTGGTGTATACGTGTATGCACTGCAGTGGTAAATAAATAATGTTGATTATCACATTAAAATATGAAATTTCCCCCTTCCCCTTGGAACATTTTCTGCTGAAAACACGATTTTTCCACCCAGTCTCTCGACCTTGTTCGACTCTCACCTCCTGCCCGCCCTAAGACGCCAGACCGTCGCTTCAGCTCAACATCTCAATTTCAAAACACGCTTTTTGCTCGAAGTTCAAAAGCCAATGTCATGCCTCCATTAAGGAATCAGAGAGTTCGGCTTGCTGCTTGTGCAAGTTGGTTGATCAGCTTCTGCTGTTCAAAAAGTATAGGCTGCCTCATATCGTAAATTTATGATTAAAAGATGCATTTCAACATAACCGTTTTTTTAAATTTAGTTTCGGTAGCATTTCTTGAACACTAACAGATGGGCAAATGTTTTTTCAGCTTCGTAGACCAATTTTATAATGGTGTAAGAAGCCCATCCCCAACGGTGTATATGTGAGGTTTCGTCAAAAGTTGCTTCATCCTTGCAACCTCAAAGTTATCGTTTGATTTTCTGAACGGTCGTCACTTACTAATAACTCTACACAAGTAACGTCTCTTAGTACTAACTCCAACCAAGTGTTTACTTCAGATTGTCCCGGGAATTTTTCTTTTGTTTTCACCTGTCCAATGATGATGAATCATTATATATACCATTTCCTGTATCGTGTATGTAACATCTCCAAGATTCATTGGTACGAATGGTGGCAGCGACAAAACAATTACCCAATAATGCTCCTCGAGTTCAATGCAATCATGATCAAGTGAGAAATTCTATCAATTCAATTGATGCCTTTTATGCGAACATTGATGTCATAATTCGGGATTGATTCTCCACCCAAATGAAAATTCTCGCGAGAACTTCGATAATTATTGGAGGCTTTTCATTGAAGATCAAGATAGATCTTCGAAGACTCTTTGAAGAGAATTAAAAGTGAAAAGGTCCTTTTAATGAGGGGTTGACAACGTTGATTTAACCCGCAATAATCATCGAAGTGCCATCGATGAGGCTTCTGCAATGAAATTGAACATGCACCAGCTATCTTCGGTGATCATCATTGGCAATGTCGCAGGATCACCATTTTCAATGAGGTACACTAGCGGAAGAAAATCCGTTTACGATTGAAGATTTACAAAAAAAATCAATGTTCATTTTCCACACGATATTGGAACTTATCGGAAATTTATTTGATATTATCCATTAAGAAGCTTTGTCCAGACATAATACCGCCGTAATTTTCTTTTTGAAGTTAAATTCCACGTGGGAGAAGTCGACTTTGTTTTTTCGATTGTAAGCTAACCATAAACGAATTTTCTTTCGCTACTGTACCTCCGGCGAAGATTGTCCCAAAAAGTCTGCTATAATCGATACAATCCTGTTTAAAAGACTTACTTCCGTTCCTCCTAAACAAATACCTCCTATTTGAATAATAACTTGACATGGGTATAGCATACAAATTTCTAATATATGAAGAAATAAAACAGGTTAGATAATTTTTTTTTGTTTATATGTTCCCATGGAAAGAAACTAAGTAGGAAATGAATGATTAAGTTCAACGTTAAAAAACATAGCTAGTGAAATAATAAACACAAAAGGCTCAGATTACAACAATAATTAGTTTGACCATAAACAGTTCCGGTTATAACAAATACACATGAAGGATGTTCATAAATATATGTATACGCAACAAGCCCCAGCAATTTGAAACCAAAATACTAATTAAATCATGATGCAATTGGTCAAGACAAAAGTCGAGATTTCCGAACGCTGTTCACGTCCCTGATCAATAACATTTCCGAGTCAGTAATTGAGACAGAAATTAACACTACCACGTAAAGCAGAGGTCAAATTCCCATGTCAGTTATTTCATTATCGCTGGTGTGACGCACATGACGTTGCTAGACACTCAAGTCTGGCTTTCTCTTCCGCTTCGTAAGAGCCATAAAGTTAAAGATTGCGCTTCTGCTTTAATTCGAATAAATCTTGAAGAGAAACAATTACAGAGACTCATTTACGAGAGAATCATGATAATATTCGTTGAACGTAGTTTGCGACTGATTTAGACCTATGTCTCTTTTGACCTTGCTTGGGAATTTTGAAACTGTTAAGTTCCTTGACTGTCCTCGAGTTTTTAGTCAAAACTTTTAGCTAAATGTCGGCTAGTCACAGCGTGGCGTCTCCCGCGCTTAGCGGTCTAAATGTCTTCTAGGTACAGCGGCGTCTCCTGCACCCCGTTGTCTCGGCCGGCCGAAACCCTCAACCCCATCCCTACCTGGATAAGCGAGCTCTGCCGAGCATCGTCATTCATTCGAGTGCTGCTGCTTGATGGAGGCACAGCTACCACTGAGCTCCTAACAGCACACACTGGGTCTATGCATCCTTTTGAAAGGATAAGATTCAGTACGTAGCGGCCCATCTGGGTGAAGGATTTGTGACCCACTGCCTCTACAGAGCGTGACATGGGATCGACAAATGCCCTGACGTACTGATTTTGCTGTCTCAGTGGTCCTGCGCCACGTCCTCGAAGGACAAAATTTGTCGTTACAATAATTTGTCGACACAGAAGTTTTGCCGACACGCAAAATTTGTCGACACATAAATTTTGTCGACACACGAAATTTGTCGACTCACCAAATTTGTCACGAAATTAATCGACATAGAAATTTGTTGAAACTGAAATTTGCCATGACAGAAATTTGTCGAGACAGAAATTCGTTAACACAGAATTGGTCGACACAGATCTTTGTCAAAATATAAATTTGTCGACACAGAAATTTGTCGACATATACTTTGTCGACACACCAAATTTGTCGACACGTAGATTTTGTCGACACACCAAATTTGTCGACACACAAAATTTGTTGACACAGAAATTTGTCGGCACAGAAGTTTGTCGCCACGGAAATTTTGTCGACACGCAAAATTTGTCGACACATAAATTTTGTCGACACACAAAATTTGTCGACTCTCCAAATTTGTCGACTCTCCAAATTTGTCGATACACAAAATTTGTCGACACGAAATTTATCGACATAGAAATTTGTCCCTGGCTGTTCAACCTCTATATGGATGGAGTGGTCAGGGAGGTGAACGCGAGTGTGCTGGGTCGTGGCTTGGAACTCATGGAAGCGAATGGGCGGAGTTGGCAGTTGAGCCAGTTGCTATTTGCTGATGATACGGCCCTGGTTGCGGATTCGGAGGAGA